>JAHWXV010935661.1:0-15427 GCA_024586415.1 Phrixothrix hirtus | reverse complement strand
TCCCGTATTTAAGAATATCGCGTAAAATGCGTAGAATTAATATGAATTCTTTTTAAATCGCGTTTCGCGTTATTGTTTAGGGTCGTGTAAACGTTACAACCATGCTCCCCGGGTCTTGCTGCTAGAGATTACTTTTGTTTCCAAAACTGAAAACAACCATTGCTGGGGACGCAATGAGTCACATAATGAAGTCATAGAAGCTGTTAACACGTTTTTTTTGAAGAGGCTACGGACGATTTTTTTAAAATGGTTTACAAAAGTTAGAAAAGCGTTGGACCTTCTTACTTAGGCTACGGTTTTAAAACAGCACCCTCGCAAAAGACAAAGAATTGTTGGCATCAAAAATTTTCGATGTAGAAGTTTAGTAGTAATTCATGTTTTCGAATCCCCTGAGTCTAAAAATCATGTCTTTAGAAATTGGTGCGTGTGCGTGTGCGTGTGTGTGTGTGCGCGCGCACGCGTGTGGTCAATACATTTTGAAAACTAAACATTGTAGAAAAGTAAAATTTTATATTTCAATTTATTGCCTACCTAGCACGCCCTAATAAGAATTTAGTTATAATAGAATTACCGAAGTGCCACCTAATTTTTGCGAGTTTTAGGTTCTTTGCAATTTTCTCGAAAACAGCTCAAACGATGTTTTTAAAGTTTGCCACATTTCTTGCGTGTATGGTGCTGCTTTACGTGTACTAATCGGTTCCTCTTTGGGAAAACTCGTTGGCGGGAATTATCAGAGAAAATGTCTGGAGTTAAGCATCGTTTCGAGTGTTCAGTTAATTGGATGGGTGACCATTGTCATTATCATTCCCAAAATGAATATAAATTAATATTTTATTTAATTATATAAATTATTTTTGCTTTAAATTAACTTAAAGTGTAATTATGAAGTCTTGTACATGTATATAGGAAATTATAAATGGATGATTAATTTATGCTGTTAACTAATTTTAGAGTTTGCAGTATAGGTGTATAAGAAAGCAACTAACGTCAATAACTTCAAATTAAATTTCAAATAGGTAAGAAAGGTTGGATGTTGTTTCACACCAAATTCTTTAAATATCCTCTTGGGAACAATTTTTCAACGATCACTTGTTATACATGAATGAAATATTTTTCTGCACCAATAGTAAAAAAAATTTCAATTAAAATGCAGAAGATAATTGTAGCGCATATCATTACAGGGGCATATTAAAGTTGTATTTTTGGATAGTTTAATATTTTTCATACTAAAAACCCAATCCACTTATTTCAAAATCGTTAATCATGAATTTTTCAACTATTTGTTGCGTCGTTTAATATTTATATTTTCTAATAATCTCAAATTGTTAAAAATAGATCATTTTAATTCATTGCTTTATTATTAGATTTAAATATTTGAACTGTTTGCAATTGACTCCATAATTAGAATTTTAAAAAAATAAACAAAGTTTATTACCTAAAATAGAAATTACTCGAATTTTATTTTTTAACGCCTGCAAAATTTCAAGAATGGACTCCAGATGAAATATGTTTATATTTCAATTTATTGAAATGCAAGGGGAAGTTCTCTAACCTAAAAATATGCGTTTATTTCTGGTATTTCGTTAATTACAATTAATAAAGTTCTAAACAAACATATTTTTATTATTAGTTGGATTTTAAAGATAAAAGTTCAAAATGTTTTAAATTATCCCAAGTTTGCTATGTTAGTGTTACACTGTAACGGATGTTGACAATTTCTGCATACACTCCCGTTATCACCACAATTTAGCTATTCTCCAATTTGCGCAAGTAATTCAATTATGAAATGTAAGATGTACACTTTAATAGAATTTATGTTTGGACATGCCAGGTTAATGCAATTATATTTGTTAAAAGCTTCTGATACAATGTACACTATACTTACACCGCCGTCCCCTTACGAAACAGGAATACGGGTAAATTTCTTCTTTAATTAAGCTTTAAATTTATTAATATCCTGAAACGCCGTTAAGTAGAAATGAAGCCATCAGAGTCGATACTTTTGATGTTAATTAGCGTTTAATACAAATTTGTACCTATATCAAAAGGGCAAAAGTTTAACAGAATTTTATTTGATCATGAAAATTTTACAAATTTGCTAAACAAAAACGGGATTTATGAATAACTACAAGATTCAAACCGAAAAAATTAAAAAAAACATTTAATTATAAATTCTTTTCCATCAAATGTAGTTTTAGAAGGGCTTCTCTTCCAACATCATTTCTGTGCGCAAGAAATAATTATTTAATACGTTTAAACTTTATCTAATTAACGTGCTTAAAAATTATAAGAAAGTATGGTATAAACTAGATCTACCGAATAATTACAACACTATTAAGTGTCCTTATTCCACGATTCCGCCCATTTCGAACAACTAAACTGGTAAATTTGCCTTTCTCATAACACCAAGATCAAGAATATTCATTGAGATGTTTTGTAGATAAAAATTAAAAGCATACAGTCTAAGTATCAACTTTAATTTCTAAGATTCTATTTGAAAGTATCTGTTGTCATTTTCTAAGTAATTACGTATTGATTATTGTATACCCTAATGTAGGTGTTGTGGCGTTAATCAATTATATGTTAAGGACATTCCAGAAGGTTCCTACGTCTTATTATACTTGTCTATGCGTCCAATAATTTTAGAAATAAGTTAAGGAATTAAGTCTTTCATTATCTTTCAAAAAATTGAAAAGTTTATGACAAAAGGAAAATGCCTACTTAAATGTTTAATAGCAAACTTTTCTGCCCTTATCTTAATTATATATTGTTCATTAATAATAAACGTAATTGATTTGTCCTTTTTTGAATTTTTATAAAACTCCTTTATAATAATATTGCGTTTTATAGCTTCGTAACGCTACTCCCATCAGTTAAAAGTTTGGCCGTTCGAAAATCAATAGTTTGCTTTAATAATAAAAATAAAACCCTTGTCGCGCTTATTGAATAGTGACACCTAAAAATATTTAAAAACAACCATCATTGAAAGTGTTTGTTAATACATAGTGTAAAATGCAATCGTTTTAATTATAGCCGCTTACTCACTTGTCGAAACAAATAGTTTAGAATAAATCGTTTCAGGCAATTAGCTCGAACATGTTTCTGGTGATGTGTGATATCATCGTCAGACAGTACATGAAATCGATGAAAAAAATACAATTTCTTTCAGTACCCAGTTCGTCAATTGGAGAGGAAGACATGGATTAGTCATCTCTTGAATCATTTGTCTTCTTTCGCTCGAAGAAGAAGGATTTGAAGCTACTTCAGTCTCCTCGGTCATAATTAGAGGTGCTTTTAGACGGTCCGATCAGTTGTCCGTTCAGTTTCAGTTTCAGTTGGCGTTTTAGTTCAGTTAAAAGTATAGGTCGTATTTCATGGTCAGTTCAGTCTTCAGCTACCGTTGGGTAGCAGTGAAGTAAACAGTAATGGATGATGAAGAAGAAATGGTTATTATTGTTACAATCCTGGCTTTAACCGTAAAAAAGAAACCCCCTGTATATTTCGATAAACTCTGTAATAGTAACCTGATCTTTCGCCGTCACCAAGAATAAAAACGTATTTAAAAGCACGTGCACTTGCATACTGATTTGCTGTAACTCAAATATGAACTGATAAACTTGTTTACAAAGCAGTTAAACATGCAACTAATACGGTAACTGATGGTGTTTCCATCGAGCCACGTTTTAGTTTCAGTTTTAGTTTCAGTTAAACGATTCCAATTTTATGTTTACACATCAGTTTAACTGAAACTGAAACTGTCCGCGAACTGATCGGATCGTCTAAAAGCAGGGAATTTTATCTCCATCTGGTAGGGTCCTACCCTCATCAAATAACCTTTACTAGCAAACGTAATGCCCATTTACTTAATGAGAAAAAAGAAGCTGAGGCAACATAAAATTTTAAAACGAAAAAAAAACAGATGAAACAGCAACACAACAATGGGAGGTCAATTAAACAATTTCTGCCATAAAGTATATATATACCCTGCGAAAATGACAGTTTTTAATATCAAATTGGGGAAGATAGGGCACTAACAGCTAAAATATACAGAAACAAGTCCCCCTAAGAGAGTGGAACTGCAAAAGCAACGTTCATCTTCTACAATAAACTAATTCAAATTAGCACAGAGAAATATACACTCGTCGCCAACTCTACGATATTTCAATGCGAGCTAACCGCAACGGAACATACACAGAAGACATGAAATACAAGAAATTGGAAGAATAATAAAAAGCCGCTCACCACTTGGGGCAAAAAGATTTAAACAAATCTATAAACATTAATTAAAGTAAGAGAGCAATTAAAGGAATTGCAAACGCTCGGCAAAAAGACCAGCTTTCGTTAGACACATGCACATTAATAAAACACAAGAAACTAAAGAACACATGAACTCCTCAAAGAAACGGTAATACAACAAACTGTATCCTGAGACCTAAAGCTTTTAAAAAATAGCAACCAAGATGGACTAATGCAAATACTGGCAGAACAACCTACATATTTGTAATCCAGAAGAAAATCCAATATAAATGAATCAGAAGCTAAGCCAACTATTAGCGAGCTATGAATATTACATGATCTGTGTAATGCTTGCCATATGCCGTGCCCAAACTCCGCTTACGCCGTCCAAACGCGGACACTTACCACTTACATCGAACGAAGCGTGAAGAAAAGCGATAATCAAAAGCACTAATTAATACTAATATGTAGTAAAAGTCATTAAACGTTATTTAGTGGGATTGTATCTTAAAAGTACCTTCGTGTAGTATCGCTCAGTTGTAAATTTGGCGCCTATATACGCTGGTCTTTTAGAAGTCGCGCCTAGTTGTCGATAACGAACAATTGCTGAACGCTAACATTTTGTTTGTCATATTTGACATTTTTCAAGTAAATACATGTACAATTATAATAATGGATATTACAGCGAAGAACAACGTATTAAAATTATTCAAACTTATTACAAAAATGGCCGATCTTTGAAAAACACATTTCGTAAACTTCGTAATTGTTTTGATGTAAATAATCGTCTACATGAATTGTAAATTTAAAGGTTAAAAAAATTTGAAGAAACAGGTTCGGTTGATAATAAAAAAAGATCTGGCAGATGAAAAAGTGGACCTTCTAATGAAAATATTGCTGCTATAGCACAAAGGGTTGATGATGAGCCATCAACATCGATTTCTCGTCGTTCTCAGCACTTACACCTGCATCCATCGACTATTTTGGCGAATTTTGCATAAGAATTTGCATTTACATTCTTATAAGATGCAATTCACACAAGGAATTAAGAAAAAAGATCTTTATAAACGCAGAATTTTCGTCAATTGGCTACTGAAAAACAAAAGCTTAAATGTTGTTTTTCACGCAAAATCATATTCAGTGATGAAGCTCATTTCACATTGGATGTATTCGTCAATAAATAGAACTGCCGTATATGGCAGGAAGAAAATCCTCGATTAATTTCAGAAAAATCATTACATCCACAAAAATATACTGTTTGGTATAATTTATGGGCCGGTGGAATTTTTGATCCTCTTTTCTTCAAAGATGCAAGTGAAAGAGCTGTTACTGTCAACGCACAGCGCTATAGACAACCGCTCGAAAACTTTTTGGGGTTTCAACTTGACAAAGTAGACACAAACTTTATTTATTTTCAACAAGATGGAGCTAGGAGTCACACAACACGTGAAAATATTGAGCTATTGAGATCTAAGTTTCCAGGTCGAGTAATTTCACGTAATGGTGACATTAACTGGTTACCTAGATCGTATGATCTAACTCCATTAGATTACTTGCTTCGATGTTATTTGAAAAAAAAGGTTTATGTGGATAATCCAACAACAGTTGCACAGCTAAAAAATAACATTCGTACCGAAATTCATGAGCTAAACGCCCTAATGTGCGAAAAACTCATTTTGATGTTCATATAGGCATGTTCGTAGTAGATATTTGATTAATACCATCTTTCACATATAATTGTTATCGACCAAACTTTTTATCAAAATAAAAAAAATCAAAAAAATCAAAAAAATCAGAATTTACTTGTTTTATTTAAATAAAACATCTAGGCGCCACTTTTGAAATATCCTACTAATAGTCAATGATTATTCCACAAAGTATACAACCAATGAAAAGCAGCATAATCACATTGTTTCCATAGATATTCTGTGAAGAACCACACAAGTTCGCATCGTAAACATTCGTTATAAATTCAGTGATGTTTACTATGAAGTCTTCTCTAGGTGTAAAATTGTTTAGAGGGTAAGTAATACGTCATACAATATTCATATTAGTAGAAATTATTTATTAATTTTGTTTATCAATTTATATTACACAAAGACCGCCTATGTTTTAAATTAGACGAATATTAAATTATTATTTTGTTAGTAAAATGGGTAAGAACTGAGAAACATTAGAAATAATTGAAGTTCAGATATGATGAACAAGGTATCAGGTTACTTGGGCATGGTAATGGTCATATATACATTCAAAGTCATTGCGTAATTCCAAGGGCCACTTTGCAGATTCATTTGAAAAGTGGAAGTTCTGAAAGAAGACTATATAAAAAATCTGTTTTGACACAAGTTTAGGAACAAGATATTTCTGCCCGTGTCGTTAATCTTTCCAATATCGAGATTCTACTAACCCAAAATCTTTGAGAAGATGTGTTTTCACGATTTGCAAGAAAAATAGTTTAGCCGATAAATGCAGTGAGGAAAATGAAATGGCGAGCCAACTTTCTAAAAGAAAATCACAATCAATGAATTGGGCAAGGGCACAAAAGTTGAACCTCCTTATTCTTAAAGATTACTTTACAAATCTTCAAAGATTATAGATCAGTGGAATGTTAAAAACTCCGTACGCAACATCTTTAATTTAGAGTCCATTATTCACAGTCTGTTTTAGCGCTGAAAGGTATAAAGTATATCCACCACATGTGACGATTGTTACTTGTATAAGTATCTCGGGGCATACAATTGCTCCGATGATAATTTTCAAAGGATTGCGAAAGCAAGATACTTTTGGAGATAACTTATCTCTAAATGGTTACATTTCTAAAACAGTTGTATCATTTTATAAAATTTAAGCTAACTGGGAATGTCGTACTAATCCTCGATGGCGCGTCTTGCCATATAGATAGACGTCGCGAGTTGAATAGAAGCTACGATGTTTCTATTCTGTGCCTGCTATCAAATACAACTTATCAGCTGCAACCATTAGATAAAGCTGCGTTCAGATCCTTTAAGCATCACTGGGACATCAAGTTACTAAAATATTAGACACAAAATCCTTAAACAGACAAGGGGCTTACGCAAAGTCACTTCGGAGAAGTTTTTTGACCCATTTGGCAAAATGGCATTTATCCGTTTGATCCATCAGTAATTCCCGATTTCGCCTATGCACCATCATTGCTGACCAATAGAAAAGAAAAGTTCATTGTCGATGACCTTCCTTTAAGTTCTGTCGTAAACAAAAATGAGCAAGTTGAGACGGACTCAAGAGTGGCCCAGGGAGCCGGTTGCTCTAAGTTAAAAAAATATTCCCAGCATCAGAATGATGCTTTATCGCCTGGTTGCTCGAAATGGACTGATCTCCCTAAACAACAAATTAATATTTCAAAAAAACTTTGTTCCAAGCAGACGGTTGATCCTCCTTGGTTACCAAAAGGCAAACAGCCCAAAGGATGTTCGAACGATGCTTTAACATACGATTGCTCCAAGTGCGCTAGTTCCCGTAAAATAGGCAATATTACAAAAATTCTGGCTTTTAAGCAGATTATTGGCCCTCCCCAGTTTCATAAAGAAAAATGCTTGAATAAGGAACTGCTAGAAAGTAATAAGAAAATAAAAATATTAAACTTGATAGTTATCATATCAAATAAGGCCTGCTGATGGCTTCTCATTTTTTACTTTTGCTAAAACAAAGAAACAAGTAAGACCGAGAAAAAAGCAATTAGTTACAAATCCCAAATATTAAAAAATGATCTTTTTGAAAATAGTTTTGGTACATCCAAGCAAGAAGAAGAAAAATAACAAAGCGAAGAAGAAAATATCTGACTATGTTCCATTTTTAATGAAAATTACCAAAGTCATATCTGAGACAGAGTCCAAAATACAAAACATGAATGCGTGAGGATTGTGTTGGCCTTATGGAAAAGGATTTTGAAGAAATTGTTTGTCCAGATTGTTCGGGCTAGTTTCTCGATCATGGGTGATATTTCAGCTATGGTCGGAAATATCTCTCATTAGCAGATGTTTTTTAAAATTTGTTACCACAGTTACCAAAATAAGCTTTTTTAGTGTTGTTAAAAGGGTTATGAAGAAATACGGTTTTATTTTAATTTTTTTTGTTTAAATTTTTCCCCCTGACATTAAAAATACGTTAGATGGACGGTATTACCCGAAGGTATTATATCACAACACAAACTATTTCATTGTTGCCCCAGTTTGTCTAGGAAACGTTGACCCATTTGTCGTCAGCCGTAATTGTACACAAAACAATTTCAAAGATGTCATTAAGCACACAGCGTGTGGGTGGCGCAAAAAGAATGAATAGATTTCAAAAGACTGCAACCAGCTTAATTTTTAATCTAAAAAGAATTTTGTTCTACAAAAATAATCTCTGATATATCTAGTTTTTGTTGGTATGCAAGATTATCTAATTTATTTGATTTTATTTTAATTATGAAAGATTAAGTTCGGAAGATGATTTCAATTTTACTGGATGCACATACGTAGCCTCCTCTAAAAGTTCAGCATTGCTTTTCTCGACATTCCTTAGAGCACAGTTGCAATTTTCTCACTAATGGGAAGTTTTAAATCGTCTAGCGTGCGAGGTTTTCGAACATAGACTTTGGATTTGAGGTAACCACACAAAAGGTAGTCGCGAGTCGACAAACCCGGTGACCGTGGAGGGCAAGGAACATTACATAACCGAGAGATTACGTTATTGGGAAAATTTGTCGGACAACTTCCATCAAGGCTCTTGCTATATGGGATGTGGCCCCATTTTGTTGAAACCAAATGTCTTCCAGTTGCATAACATGTCAACGTAGTACTGAGAAGTCATATAGATTGCCCCACCAAATTGAAAAATTACTGATATGCTCTTGATGTATAGTTTAGCAAACTGCAATCGAGCTGAGACGCGAAGGTTATACAGTAACATGTTTCCAAAATGATTTTTTCTCAATGAGAAAAGTTTCTAAAGGTTGCATAGGCGTTTATAGGAACTTTGGCGCTTTAAGCCGCCAGCTAATAATTATGGACGACCACGCATACAAGAATAGAAAAATTTGGAAGGACAAGTGTTAGCGAGAATTGAGAAAGACGCACGAATAGGTACAAGAAGAATCGATTTAGCAGAACGAGCAAGAAATGCCACTGTTTGACGTACATTAAGAACTCTATCTATACCGTTTACAACAAGTCCAAGGACTATTGGATGGAGTTTATCTTTGACGCCACGTATTCTGTAATTGATTACTTGGAGAATGTGCAAATAATAATCTGTTTCTAGCATCAATTCTTTTAACTGACGAAGCGGGATTTAATAAGTCAGAGATAGTTAATTTTCATGACATGCATGCTTGGGCACATTAGAAATCCACATACCGTGATGTAAATAGGACACCAACGTAACTTTTCGTGTGGATGGGAATACCCGGTGATTTTTTAATTCGTCCGTTTGTTTTACCACGACGGCTTAGTGGAGAATCCTACACGAATTTTGTACAAAACAATCTACCAAATGTCTTAAAAGGCCTCCCTTTAGATTTAAGAGGGCGCATATGGTATACACATGATGGTATTCGGCCAAATTTTAGTTATATTACGCAACAGTGTTTTCTTGGCGATGAATAGGTTGTGGTGACTCCAACCATGACCTGCACGCTCTCTATGCCGAATCCACTGGATTTTTATCTCCAAAATTTTTGAGAAAGTAAGACAATGCGAAGAATTCAAAGTTGTAATGATCCCGTGGTGGACATTTTGAACACCTTCTGTAGCCTGTGCGATTGTTCTTTAAACAACTTGCTATTTATTATTTTCAATAAAAGTTTCCTAATTCTAAAGAAATTTTTCAATTTAATTTAAGAACTGTTTGCGTCTATATGGTCTAGGTCTGTCATTAATATTTTAAAGTGATATTTCAAACGGTTTAGAAAATGAATGGGGAAAACTGAAATTTATTCCACTCTTTCGAATGGGTATATCTCCCCTAATATTTACTTTCGAACCATACGTATAATAAACTTTTTTGTTTACCTTCGTACAAGGAATACGAGTGTACATAATTAGCTCAACATTTTTGAAACGCCCTGTATATCAATAGAATAAAATTATTCATGCCAAGGAACCAAATTAAAATATTAATCCACAGAAAATTTAAAATACCTTAAACAGATCAAAATGCATGCTAATTTTGTATTAAGAAATACAATTACGGAATATTGCACAATTACTGTGTTCAGAATAATAATTCAAATAGGTAATTTAGCCTAGATGACTGATAATATTCAAAATACGTAAAACATTTGAACTAACAATAAATTGTTTTACAGCTCTTATCCCAGAAAATCTAAATATATTTGAACGTATGTTGCTAAACTATACTATAGAAAGAAAACTAGTCTACTAACTGCATGAAATTTAAAATTCGCAAACATCCCTCTTCTCTAGCTAGTTGTATACATGAGGGTTCTATGAACCCTTCAATGAACACCCCAAACTTTTAATGGGGTTACTGTGTCAACTATTTTAATTGAAAAGCATTTCATTTAAGTTGAGTATTTCTGCAAGGAGTTTATTTGCATGAAATACTATGTCGAGCACTCCTTAATTAACTTCCATATTATAAACGCACTTTTTCAAGATCGGGTATTGAAATTTAAAAAATTTTAGGTTAGACTAAAATAATTCAAATAGATGTAATACCAAAATAAATAATTTAACAAACTCCGAATATAACCAAATTTTATTTATAAACATTAGGTATAAAGTTATTATACCTAAAGAATGTTTAAAAATAACCCAAGTTGGTTAACAATATTGATTTAAGCTTTGAGACTAGTAGATTATTGCCATGATTAAACAATGTTAAGTTTGTAGTATCAAAGTTCCTTCCATTTAACTAAATGCTATAAAAAAAGCAAAATCATTATGGACATGACTTCGCTGTCCAGCAGTCACCTTGTACAATTGTACGTTAGGCCCCTTATTCTTAGGCATGCGTGGATTGATTCAGCATTGTTAATGATAAACTTAACGGCGAAAAACACAAAACCTCGCGAAACCCGCTTTGTCAAATTTCGGCTGTTCAATTATCAAAACAAAATCATCTCAATTACTATAATAGGCCATCAGCTCTGAGGTCTATAAACACCAGCTCGACGAGCACTTCACTTTCTCAAATTCGTAACAACGACGTGATGCCCAACAGAGGATTCCCAAGAAAAATTCCATCAACTTAAAATTTACCCCCGCTGCCGCCACCTACCTCAAACTCAACCACTATGAAAGGACAGTTTCAATAATTTATTAATTTGCTGTAATACGTACTTTCATTTACGTAATTTCTAGGATTTAGATGAAAATAACCAAATTATTTTCAGACTTTATTATTTATAATAAGCCTGAGGGAGAAATCGCTTTTATCCGGACAATAAATTTACTGTTCCGCTATGTGTTACTTGGAGGTAAATTTTTATAACTTAATTTCAATATTTACTTTATAAATTATGTGGGTTACATCAAAATTTATTTATGACATTGTTTATATACCATTAAGTAATGAGTTCTATTCATTTATTTAAAATTCAAAATTAAAACACAATAATATAGAAAATGCAATTAAATTCTGACATCTACAAAACAAAATAAAATGCTACAGAACAGTTATACAACAATGCAATGACCCGTTCAAACCCATCCCTTAGGACTTGTGTCTGCCAAATGTAAACAGCAATTGAATGGCTCTTTGGAATAACGGATCAGACGACAGGTAGAAAAAATGTTAGTTTTATATTTAAATTAAAATAAGTTTACGATGAATGAATTTTGTAAAATTTGTCTGTGATTCATTTTAAACACAGGTATTAGTTTTAAAACTTTAAAACAATCACTTACGTAGTAAATTGGAGTTTGATAATTATTTCTGTTTGATTGATAATTTATCTTCCTTCTGCTTATCTCCTTGAATTACAATTAGGATTTTAAGATTATTGTTTCCAAGTCCACTGCCAAATCTTCAAGCTTTGACTTCCTTATTAGTTGCGCGTTTTACAAATCGTTTTAAAGATTTCCGTTTATAAAACTTGAATTTTATAATTTCTTTGACGTTGATCTTTCGCAAAATTTTAGTTTTGCTGCGGGCTACTAATCGGAGGTAGTATTGTTTTCAATTACTTGAGTAACATTGTAACGAGTAAAGTGTTTTGGGGGATTTACATATTTACCATCAAAGTATCTACTTCTGAAGCCGTCGCGGTTGTTTAATGCATCACAGAATTCGACGAAAATAAGATAATTTTTCTTGTACTAATCTGCTTTTTACAACTTTTTGTCATTCATTTTCCGTTGTTGAGTTCACCAATGAAAAGTATAAAATTTCAAACTGTCGTGATTTCTGACGGAACGCCGTTGGAGACCCGTTAGATATTTGCGTCCTTGCCTGAATTTTACAGCTTGAATAATTTAGGTATACGGTACCGTAATTTCGGAGGATTCTTTGAACCTTTTAGATTTTAGTACAACCGAAGACCTTTCCTTGTAGAAAATTTTGTTTCGTACAATTATTTTGTGACCCTTCGATTTTTAGTTTATTTTACACTATGGATTATATATCTAAAACCCGCGTTTTTATAACGACGTACAATTAAACTTTGTTAAATATTTATTTTATAATCTGTGAAACTTCGTTTTAACTTAGAAATATTGTTAGGTTATTTCTACTTACAATAATTTTTAGAAATTTAAAATAGGTGTTTACTTATTTCAATTTTCTAATGTGAGAACAAAGTAATTTTTTATTGTTAATTACGAGGTTCCAACAGCGAAAAAACATGTACCGAATGCAGAAATACAATAATACAAGCAAATTAAAAAGCTAAACAAAGCGTGTGAAATAAACTAAATTAACTTTTATACATATAATGGGGCTAGTGTGGTATACATGCAATTAAAATTCAAAACCATTTTAACCCTCGCAATACCAACCGGGGGGCATATTATGCCCAGAAACATTATTTTCCTAAATTTTGGCAATAATATTTATAGCAAAATTTAAACAAAAATAGCAGTTGTTATAAATAAGGAATATATATTTAATTTCAAAAAAACTTGAGGATATTTCTATATTTTTGCAGTTAAACGCAATAGGGTCCAAATTGCCCACCGGTTGGGGTTTTACCGCATTTGTTATGCATTTGTTGCTCACTCGATTTTCACGCGATAGTGTCGGCAAAGTTAGTAAGTTTCTACAAAACGAGGTTGGTACACTTAGTTATTTACTTGATTTCCATATAGTACATTACTAACCTCTGAAATAGTGTTGAAATTTGGCATCCTTGTCTAAATACAATTTTGAAACAGTTATTCGTATGTATGTACATATTTTACTATGCAAATTTTAATTTTAATTACTATTTATTTATATCTAATAGATGTTTTAGAGATAATAAGTAATATCATCCATGTAGTGAATTACTTTATTCTGCGAATGTGTACTTGCGTATTTGAAAAGTTGAATGAATGTCTTCTAAAATGTTACACTCCCGGTTTCATTGTTACCATTGATGAAATGTTGAGCCTTTTTAGAGGAAGATGTCCGTTTAAGGTCTATACGAAAGACAAGCCTGGTAAATATGGCATACTTATTCAAATTGTAACTGATGCAGAGACACGCTATATAATTAGTATGGAACCTTATGCTGGGAAAACATCAAATATCTCAAATTCTGTAAAAGATGTCGTGAAGCGATTAGTTCAACAAATTAATGGCTCCGGTCGCAATGTCACCACGGATGGATATTATACGTCTGTTGCTCTTGCTGAAGAGTTTTGGAATGAAAAATTGACCATAGTTGGCACTATACAGGTAAACCGAAAGCATATACCTCAAGAATTGAAAAACGTTTCCAGCCGAGAATTATATTCGAGTAAGTTTGTGTTTTTGAAACCTTAGATATGTAAGCCTCAGATAACCCTCATCTCTTATATTACCCGAGATAAACCGAAAAGAAATCTTCTAACGCTCTCCGCACAGCACTATGATAATTCAATATCAAACGACAATTAAAAAAAGACAGAAATAAATTTATATTACAATAACACAAAAGGAGGAGTTGATGTTGTCGAGCAAATGATTAGAAAGTACCCTATAAAAAGACCCACAAGAAGATAGCCACTGTCTGTATTTTATATACTTAATTCATATTGCTGCTCTGAATGATTACACTACCTATATATCCATAAGTTTTCCCAGTGGAATAAGAAGAAAGCGAATTCCAGGAGACTATTTTTGAGAGAACTGGGAAAAGCACTGAGCACGTCTTTGATTGAAGAAAGATCTGAAAATGTCAGTATATTACAGAAGCATGTGATTAATGCTACTGATGTTGTTCTTGGAAAAAAGTAAAAGAAATAGCGAATACAAGAGCCAAAGAGATTGGTGGACGTGGATGGTGCTACCGATGCTGCAAGAACGTCTCTTGGAAGGATCAACGTGCCAAGATGAGCAAGACAACAATAACTTGTTCCCATTGTAAAAACTATGTTTGTGGTAAACATTCTGAAAAAATATAACTACTAGTGTATATATTTGTATATGTTCCTACAATTAGTTTTTTTGCTGCTGCTACTTTTTGAGTGCTTATTTTATTGTAATACGTCTGTAAAGAAGTTAAATAAATCTTATACTGCTAAAAGTTTTGCATATATTTAATATGCCTATCAGTTCAAATACCGGGCACAAAATACTCCCCGGTTAGTAATGCGAGTTATCAAAAACAGTTTGGAATTGTTAGGGGTTAATATAATGATAAAGTTACTTTTAAGTTGGATTCTGATATAATAATGATTTTTTAATTATTTTCGCTCTGACTCTGTTGAAGCTTATGTTTATACCTGTATATAATTTCAAGTTGATATTTTCAGAAAATATTTATTTGCATTTGAGTTGATAAAATGCCTTAAATAATTAATTATAAAATGAAACCTATTTAAATGTAAATTTGTCGATAAAGAACAATTTTGCCTGACATAACCTGTTATTATATCTGTTCACGCCGTTGTAAACTTTTAAATATTATTAAATTTTACAAATAGCGCTATTTATGAAAATTTCTACAAAACAAATCTTGAGACGCTAATGCCTCTTTGATATTAGTGAACATTAAAAGATGTATGTCCATAGGCTGGTTTTCTTAATA
>JAHWXV010935596.1:0-13867 GCA_024586415.1 Phrixothrix hirtus | reverse complement strand
TAGTTACAATGTACATTTTTGCAAATCATTCTGAGACATACGTTTTGTTAACCATATGTGACTCTGATAAGACGAGTTCTTTTACACACGTTATAATCTATTATAATTCATTATATTAATCGACTTTTATTAAAAAAAAAACACATTTTAAGAATTTTTGTGATATTATAAATAAAAGAATAAGAGGAAAAAAGACAAAAATCACGAAAAATTAAATTCTTTACTTTTTGGCATGTAACTTTTCCGTCAGCCGCAAAACTTTTGATGTCATTAGATAAAAAAAAAGTAAATATTATAATGAAAACAATGAGATCCTAGCGAAATGTTTTTGATGAATACTGACCGAGATATCGTTAACGCAAGTTGGACATTTTCAGTCGGTTTTTCAGTGTTTTAATTTTATGTTATGGGAACTCTCGTTAATTGCAATTATTAATCAAAATCAATATATTTCACATCAAAAAGTATATTTTATGAATAAAATGAAAATACTTAATCGTGTGCCATAGAATATTATACAAAATAATTGTAATGTGTTTTAATAAAAGTCAATTAATACAATGAATAATAATAGATTATACATACATGTAGAATGATCGTATAAATCAATAAAAGTGCACTAAAGAATTAGTTTCGAATTCACATCCCATGCATTAATGATATCTCAGTCAGTATTCATCAAAAACATTTCGTTAGGATCTCATTGTTTTCATTATATCTACCTTTTTTTTTCTAATGACATTAAAAGTTTTGCAGCTGATGGAAAAAAGTTACATGCCAAAAAGTAAAGAATTTCATTTTTTGCAATTTTCATCTTTCTTTTCTTCCATTTTCCTCTTATTTCTTTTAATTATATCACAAAAATTCTTAAAATGTGTTTTTAACAAAATTCGATTAATATAATGAATTATAATAGATTATATATACTTGTAGAATGATCGTATAAATCAATAAAAGTGCATTAAAGAATTAGTTCCGCATTCACATCCCTAAGCAATAGGCTATACCAGAACATATTGAATCTCATTAATATTCTTAGCTATGAATCAACTATCACAACAGAATAAAAGACTAAGACGAATACAACAAATGTATCAGGCGCTGTTAAGGTCCGAGTATATATACCCTTCTCGAGAAAATTCCACTGTGAGTGAAGAGAATGTGAATGATGCCACGTAGCGGAAAGCGCTAATATTATGCACGAAAACACTTAAAACTATGATATATGTCAATCTTTTTTTATTCTATAAAGGAGGATAGGATTTACTGGTATAATTTAAATGTTGTTTAACTTTTATATTATATATAAAGTTATGCTCAGATTAAATGGCATGGAGCGACGTTGGGCAAATGATTGTCATTTTTAACCTTGTTTCACCACTCCGATCACTTTGTTAAATAATATATATTAAAGTAAGGAGTCTACAGATGTTTTCATGAAAATATGGAAGTGGTACCTCGAAGGTATCATAAAAAAAAATCATAAAAAGTTCAAAAATATTTTTTCGAATGGAGCTCAATAAATTTGGGAGTAGATTTTACATGCTTAGTCCGCTACCCTTTAGACTTTTGTGTACAGTTTTAAACATCTCACTTTCCAGTTTCATTTTAGAACCGAAATTTTCATTTAAAATCTGAATCAAAAAGTGAAATATCTCTCAACTTGAATTTAAAACTGTGGAACCGCGTTGTTCAAAATTTCATTGTAACCATAACTGAAAACCAAAATGAAGAAACCCAGTTCAAGTTTTGGTGGGAATACATACTAAGCCAGTTGCATGGTGCTCCAAAAGTAATATCAGCAATATTTTTTGTAACAATACGATTTTTACTAAATTGCAGTTATTACCACACTTGGCTTGTACAATTTCACTTAGCAAAGATACAATGTCATTTCAATAAAAATGTCAGATAATGTTACATTATTTTGACAACAACTTGCACAGAATTTGTACTGATTCGATAGGTAAAACACACGAAAGATGAAAATGCAGAATTTTAATGTCCATCAAGAAGCGAGCACCCAAAAATAACAGAATCAAAGTAAATTTGGTATTATTATTAATGTTAAATGCTGTAGAACATCACAACGTTTGTACATGATGTGTTTGCATCGTTCTGATAAACACTGATCAGCATATCTAAAAATGCATTCCAACTCACTTCAACTTCTTGCCGAGGAAAGTGATTAATGTTAATTTGCTACAATCATAAAACCAAGCTACCCAGAATTTTTCTTTTTGCCTAACAGTTGGTTTCAAATAAATATTTTTGTTCTACTTGTTATTCATATTTTTCTCTGAAAAACATGACTCAAGAAATACAAAATGCAGAATATTGGATAGGTGCAATGCCAAGCAAAAACAGTCTGAGGAGAACACTCGCTAAGGTGGAAACCATTTGCCTGAACTCTCAATGTCACTTTTTGGTGGATTTTCTACAGAAAGGAGAAACATTTTACAGCCTGACAGAAATTGAAGTCTTCTACATGTAAAACCGCAGCTCGGTTGATCGAAGTTAGGAAATGTAGTATCTAATAGTGGTAGAATAACAGACTGATGACCAAGACAGAATGATAACAATGTTGGTGTATTATGTGCAAATTTTCTTAGTGTTTCTTTGGTTATTAATTAGTTAATGTTAGTGTTGATACAAACTTGTATACTAATAACCCACCGCAAAGGCAACAGAACTAAATGCTAGTTAGAAAAGGCATTTTGATTAATACGTGCCAACGCAAGTTGCACAACCTAATTTTCTACAACATTGGTACCGATTTTGACAAAAATGCATAAGTATCATATTTTGCTGCAAATAACAGAACATGATCAAAAGAATTTTAGCCGGAAACATTATGTGATACAGATATACGTATACATATTTTATCTGCACTAGATTTTTTATTTGCTGATAAACATCTGATAACATCTTAATCAATATCATTTAAAGGATCAATGCACCAAAGGAAATTTCCTAAATAAACACAAAAACAATTAATGAAGCAACTAAAGCTTTTACTTACATTTTTAGATATTCCATTCATTGAATAACCGCATGGCTCAAAAAGGAAATCATCAACCACCATGTTGGGAATAATTTTATCTATCCCTGATTTCTGAAAAATTTTTTTTTAGATGCAACTATTCTATTAAGTTGTTATATACTAATTTGAATGGGAATTATTCAATAACAACCGTCAAATTAAAATATCATGATTCTAATCTAACGGACAATTTATAAAATTAAAATTAATCAACTAAAATATTTTATTAAAAACAGATTTCTTATTGCAGCTTAAAATTTTATTTCCACTCAATTAAGTTGTAATTTTAAAGTTAAATAGATAAAAAATTGTCAGTTACTGGAATGATAATTTAAAAGTAATATCAACTTACACATTCTTATGATATATGAGTTCACATGAATATTTTAGATTATTATGGATAAGTTGCTGACGCACTTTGGCCTTTACCATTAATTGATCTTGATAACAGCAAAGAAAATTAATTTATCTGATGAAATGAGGTAAAAATGACCAAATTCAGTGTCAAAGACCACTTAATAAATCTATAAATAATAATATTTTTATCTTGTGTAATAAGACAAAACATAAAATGCTGAGTCGAACTTTCTTTATCTGTTTAAACAATAAACTATGGCAATTTTCTAGGTCAAAAACATTAACCTCTTATTGTATTCAATATTGTATCATCAAACTATGACTTAAGTACACAAGTCTCACCTTTGTAGCTTCAGCAGCATTTAAACACTCTTCCCGAGTGAAAATTGACATAACGTCTGGGTCTAAATCTGTCATTAAAATTTCAAGGGTTTGGTCAGGATCTGGCCCTGTAAGGCTATTGCTTATGCTGCAATCCATCGGTGGATTTAGAGTGTACAGATACCAGCAATCTTTGTTCATCGTTCCTAAACAATAAGCAGCACCATCTGGAAATATCGCATCTAAAAGGGCAACCTACAAATGAAATAATTAATAATGTGTCTTATTTATTTGTGTTTACAAAAATATTTTATCTGTTACTATCAAACTTTGATGTTTATTATGTTTAAATAACAATTCTAATTAGCCTGTTTTATTTACAATTTGGTTAACCCAATTAATGTTTTATAGCAAATCAAATTTTATAGGTCATTGACCTTTGAGTTAATGAAAGATTTAAAATCGGTGCACTTAAAATAGAATTTAATATCAAGCTTAGATTTGAAATAATGTTTTAAAAACATTCCTGTTTTGAATTTTTAAATAAGTGTCACAGGTAGAAACCCTTTCATATAAAAAGTAGACAAGTTTTCCTCCAACTATTATATTTATATTGAATATGTATTATTATAAAATATTATAATATTACAATATATCAAATTTGGTAGAAGCATTTAAAAATGTATTGAGATATCTTATAGCCAGAAGTGCACTTCTTATATGAAACGAACTCTACACATTAATAACTGTGGCGGCCATTTTGAATTCAGAAAAATTAATCTCACATTATAATTAATTCAGTGTGTTCGACAAATCCACTGTTCTAATGAAAATTTTGTTTTTAAATTCTATAAAAAGTTAAAGGTGCTTTTCTAAAATTGATTACTTATAATTCTAACTAGTAAAGCAGTAAAACTGGTCAATTGTGGTTACTTATATAAGTGAGGTTAAATTCTATGTGTACTCTGAAATGAAATTCGCATTTCATAAATACAATTGTTTTGATTTATAGAATACAGTATTGTAGTAAAATTTTTGGGACTCGAATACAGCAAGCACAATTGTCTTCGATTGAACAGAAATAGTATATTTGGTTTTAATTTGAAACAGTTCCAAACAAAGTTCGCTTCGTAATTTGTTAAGTAGGTCGGGGTTATGCATGTAATTTTAAATGGGTCTTCTAAACTATTATATAGACAAAAGTTGATAAGAATACAATATATGGTGATATAGTAATAGATATCTAATTAAAAATTCCAAAATTCAAGGTCGGTCAATAATTTTTGATTACATTTCAGATATTTTTATTCGTTTAATGGATAAACAATACATTGTTATATATAATATTTTAAGTGCATTTTCACATAGTTTCAAAAGATATACCTACCTCTTGATCAAAATCTTGATGGGGGCCAATTTGTAATTCGGGACGTTTATAATTCTTGCGTGAATAGAAAAGATCTTGAACCTCTGTAAAACCAGCATATTGTTCGACTAGTAGGAGCAACGGTTGCAAGCAGAGAAGAGGTGTTGTTGTCCCACAGGTCTTTAGGATGAATCGGCGCTTTGATATGAACATTGAACTTTCACTAAAGTAAAACAATTTAATTAGATGTAGATAAAAGCTAATCATTAATTAATTATAGTTTTCCTCGGCTTTGTTTATTACTCAAACAATCAAGATTAGTTTCATTGATATCATATATAATTATAGAAATTCATTGTTTACATTTTTTGATGTCTTATAACATGCAAAATATAATTCATTGCAGATTTGATGCCACCATTGTGCACTTGTTTCATTCTATTAATCTAAATCAGTGGACAGAACAAATCATACAATCATGCTTGATTAAACTATGGAGCAATGATCTACACAAAATTGCCATTTTGTTGAAATGGTAGCCATTTGTGTGTTTCACACATCTAACCTCAACTTTGACAGAAATTAATTTGTGAATCAAGCTGATTTCACAGAACTAATTTCTATCATGTGCAATACTTTTTAGCCAATCAAAAAACTAGTTTATTCAATTAGTATTTCAATTCGTTAAAAAAGTGTTGCGAGTGACAGAAATCAGATTTAAGCATAATAAAATTAGTTGCATTTGGTCATAAGAAAAATGTTCAAGTCAAAGTTGACTGGGATTGAATGGTGTTAAGTTTTGATCAACTCGACCAACTTTATCAAGACAAAGGTAAATGACTACAAAATTCATCTCTCACTTGCTTTCAGCGATTTCCCTTTGTTTCTATAAAATTTACCATAAAAATGGCCGAACAATTTATATTTTAACCCTCATAATACCATGATTGTTTTTGTTACAAGAGGAAAAGTTAAATTTTTTGACAATTTTCTGGAAAGTGTTTACAAACATGGAGGCAAAAAGAGCAGCATGGGTTATCAGTGAGTGAATTTATGTTATTATTGTTTGTTTACCTAACGAACTTAATCTGCCGGTTCCAATAAGGAGTAATACTTGACATGTAAAATCAAGAATATTGTATGACACAATTTCATGATTAATGATTTTAGTTTATTTCAAATGGAGCCAGCGTGGAATTGAGACTTTTGGATTGTAAATATTTTCAGTAACATATTCTAGCAGTACTCAAATTTGAGCAGAAGTAGCTACTTTGAACACATAAAAAATTACATTGTTGCAAGGAAATTGGTATCGCCTTTTGATAGCTTTCTTGTAAGTGCTTTTTCTAAATTAAATCTGTAAAGTATAACTTAACTAGGCACAGAATCATCAATAATTTCTAACAACTTTCTTGCTACATTTTTATCAGGTTGGTAACGATATCTTCATGAGTGTTTTTCACCAACAAAAATTGTATTTAAATACAAATTTACTGTATTTTGAAGTATGACATATGTGAAAAATTTGGAACATAGTTAGGGATTTAACAAAGCAACTAAATTATAGGAATCAGATATACACCTGTGCTCTTGTAGAAGGAAGCAAATCAGGAAAAACAGTGAACAGAAGTATTTAAAAAGTGTGCTGCTAGAAATTATATGACAGTTCTGGTTTTAGCCCATCTATACCTGTTGGAAGTTCTAAATAAAGATTTTATTTATAGAGTATCAAATATATTTGTATGTATTTTATTAAAATTTATTATTAGCACAAGACTTAAGAAAAATGTTGACAATTGGAAATTGTGATTCGTAAATCAGTGTTATGCTCCACCTAAATTTTTCAATTTAGAAGATGTTACAAATTGTTTTTCTCTTGCTGTAATCTACATAAAAATTCATAACAAATTTCAAATTCCAAAAAATTTTCTTTGAAAAGTTATGATTTGAAATTTTTACATCATGAATTGACAGATTTAGATATTTCAAATCACTACCTTCTGTTATATAAATTACAGTGAAAGAAGAACATTTGTAACTATTTCTAAGCTGTAAAAAATTTCAGTGTGGCACAAAATTTATAAAATGCAAACTTTGATTGTTAAAAATGTTTGTAGCCAGTGCTGCCTACCATAAAGTTCTTCTGAGTTATAATGCATCCATCACAATTTTTACTATACAACCTTTTGATAATTAATTTAAAAACAACATGAAAAATCGATTCAAATTCATATGAACAATTGCAAAGTCAATAAATCCCTTGCAACATGTAAATTATTCATTTGCAAATTTGCCAAAATATCTTAAGAATTTTGTGTTTGTGGCTATACCTTAGGGATGATTTACCTACTAGAATTTAACCCAACGTGAAGGTTCCCCAATCATTTAATGTGCCAAACATCACACTAACACAGAGTGTATGGTTTACATCATTATCCAATGAAAAATTGTTGACTTCGGTTGAGTACGAACTTGAAACTCAGAAGCAAATATACCAACTGCAAATCATTTATACCATACCCTGTGGTACAGAAAATAAAAAAGGCCTTAAAAGCCTAATTTCTCAATAAGTTCCATACTGAAATGGGTACCTTTAGATTGGTTCCAATGCCCTGCCCTCTTTAGGGTGATCAATAAACACACTTGCATGTGAAAGGTGATTAAATGAGGAGCCTCACTACGTAACTAGTACGGTGACCTTTTAAGATTTAAATCCTATAATAAAAGCACATAATTATTTTGTCCGAGATTAACTTGTTCTACTAAACTGATTTCAACGAGGTTTCAACATTTATAAGTAATGCTGGTTTGTTTCTTATTTTTATGGGCATGCTTCAACAGGATTCATACCAACTTTTTACAAATGAAATTCCCCAACTTTTCCAAGTTTTCTCTGACACTTTTTCGCATACCACAAATTATACAGAAAAATTTTAATTATTTCAGGTAAAATGAAATTATGTAACAAAATGCATTGTACAACAAATTTCAAGTGTGAAACAAAGGATCATCTAACTATAATATAACAGTAACAATTAATATGGCAGCAACTTTTGCGAGAAAATTTTTGAAATACTTGGTATTAATTTTAACATGTCGAAGTATGCTAAAATTAATATAGAGCAGCTTCTTATTTAAGTAGAGTCAAGTGAAGTAATAATATGAAGTACTGAAAATTCGTATAAATATTAACGTTCATGTCCAATACAAATGAAAGACTTTTATATAAACGTGGGATTTTCAAATTAAGATTTCAAAATTATGACAAAAATTCCAGAACTTAATTAAATTTCCCTGATTTTTGAAGGTTTTTGCGAAATTCCCTAACATTTCCCTAACTTTTTTATTGTTCGGAAAAATGGCATATTTTGTTTGTTTTTACCATTTCTTCTGAACATCATGAAAATTCTCTGCATCTGAGTAGTTGTGAATTTAAAATTATCTGAAAATTCGTCAATTACAATAAGTTTGTTCTTTGAAATTTCTGAGATTCTACATTCTGGGTAAAGCGACACCAAGGCTCCAAAAACCACATCTGCCAGAGTTGTATGTTCTCAAAGATTAATTAAACACTAAACAGACAACCGAACTATCAATTTTTCACCAGATCTACAATTAAAGGCCGCATTTCTTGAACCACCTTAACATATTTGGAGGAGCAATTGACAAAGTAAGAAGATTGTTATGAGTAAAAACTTTAAAATATCATATGTACATATATTAAGAATACACCAAAATTGGATACAATTAATATGACAAATATAAATGACAGTAGGCATGAATCACCAAAAGTAGTAATTTCCAATTTAGACAACATTGGAATAACAAATAACTGCAGAACCATACCCTTGACAAACGAAGTTTCCTCAATTCAACTGCGGTATAATTATTTTTAATTATTTTACTTTAATATATTGTGTGAATTATATTTAATTTTAAATGTGTTGCGTATAAAATGTGTAATTTAAATTGACTGGATGGTAGCAAACGCGATCTTTATATAAGTTTGTTTGATTAGATCCAGTAGCAGATAAAACATATTTAAGGGTGCAAGTTTACAATATGTAATTTCAATTCATGAAAACCTGGTATACATTAAAAACACAATTTTATTTTATATTTACTATAATTATAAAATAAAAAGTTTTTGAGATCGAAATTTAAAGTATTCATGTACTTCAATATTTTTAAACAAAGCTATCATGTATCAAACCTGAATTAATTTATTTTCTAGAACAAGAAGTTTGCTATTATAAATAACGAATAATTTAGATATAAATGTGCCTTGATCAAACCATTTTCTAGTAATAATCCAAATAATATGATTCCAGGCTGACAAGTTAACAGTGGTGGGTGAAAAACGGGAAACTAAATAAAAGGGTCAATGTATGAAGGTGCATGCATCAGCTAAGTTTGAATTCAAAGCCTACAAACCATCTGTTAATAAAAAATATAAATAACGAAAATTAAAAATAAATAAATGATGAATCATATGAATAAAACTCAGCTAAGAATTTTACAGTTTTGCCATATATTGTAACAAAATAATTACGAAAAAATACTTGATTGTGGCTGTAGAAACTCAGAAAAGCAAAATCTCCACCATTTCAACTACTTTGTTTACCGGGACTTGAGAACGGGCCTATACAGGATGTAACAAAAATGGTGGACTGGCTATATACAGGCGGCTTCTAAAGAAAAAAGTGTATATAAACATATGTCCCACAATGTATCTTTACCGAGTTATATTGGTGACTATTAACTCATTGGTTACACGCATTTGCAGTTTTCATACAATTATCAAGCAAGTAATTCGTGCAGTTTCGGTGATGACAGTTGATTGTCATTCAGGTTATTAGTAGAACGCATGTGGTTCCTGCATGATGGTGCATCAGCCCACTAAAGCGTCATAACACACACATTTTTAAACAAGGTTATCCATGATCCCAAGAGTTTTGTTGTGCGTTGCTGCCCATGCAGATCACTTTGAATATTTATTATGATTTTAATTAATTGCTTCGTTTTCTGCTATTTTTGAAAACTCAAGTAGCTGTAACTCAGTAACGAACCATTATGGGACATATGTTTATGTAAACTGTTTTCCTTATTTTTAGTTGTAGAAGCCGCCTGTATATAGCCAGCCACCATTTTTGTTACACTCTGTATATTTCCATGTACACAGCAAATGGCTACTATTACATTGACATTTCACCTGTACAAAATAACAATTTGTAATTTGAAATTTTATTTTTGAACTACAAAGAGATTGATAAACATCTGTGACAGTTTTGTAAAATGAACAAATATTTCCAAGGTGTAATCCTTACCTAGGTATTCCTAGCAATATTATTAAATATCCTCACTTACTGTATTTAAGGCGGAGTTACAACAGCCACTGCAAACAATTTAGAATACAAACTGGTTAACGAGTTTAGTCCCTCAATGTACATCATAAATACATTACCGCTGCTTTGAAACTTAAATCGTTTAGAACGACTAGAGCGTGGGATGGTTAATAGGACCTAACGTATGTAAACATCAAGTGGAGCTGCGGACGTGCAGATCAATTTGGACCTTAAGGTGACATTGCAGTTGTGATGTTTGAGTGCATAATGCTTTTATGAAGTTTGATATTGAAATCACTAATTTTTAACAGGTGTGCCATTTACAAATTTTGTTTACCACTGCACTCTTCCCGTTTGTTTCTAGCGATAAGCGCCATGATACCTACATCATTTTACATTTGTTGATTAAATTCAATATGCCTCGGAAATTTTTTGTATGGTTAGCCTGCTTTTTCATTCTAGTTAATAGGATCAATTGATTTAGGCAGCCGTTTGTATGGAAAAATATTTAAAGGTATCCAGTGGGTAAATGGCATTCAAAGAATTTGTTGTCAGTTGTAGTGGAATGATACTAAATATTTCTTATTAATAAAAGAACGCACCGGAGTCATAAATCATCTAGCATGTTTCCGCTGCCCTAGTCTCAAAATTGAACGCGCAGTCCAAGTTATTTCGAAGATCTTTCAACTGACTTAACATTTTTCGGGGTTTCCCTGAGAAATTTAGTAATTTAAAACTGCCAAATTTTTAAGATGAAGTTTATTGTCAAAGTTTTTTTCCGAAAATAAAGGTATTCCTTGGCAATTAACGGAACACCGCATCGGAATTTGAACAAAAATATTGGTTCACACGGGAGATGCTCTCCGTTCTAAAAATAGAATTAACAGCGGCCTTGCACTTGGCAGCGAATATCGATCCTAAGTACTTGTTTCTCTCCCTTTAATCCGCAGATTTCATCACGGGAAAACGGCCTCCCTGACCTATATCTTGTTAAATATTGCGCAACATTTTAACGGGGCGTTGTTTTTTTGAATAAAATTTCAGAGAACTTTGCTCGTATATTTTCTTTACTATATTTAGCCTTACGCTATTATAATTGACCCTTTACGTGGTCAACTGATAAGAGGGCTGCTGCTCGTGGAAGTGAAAGCATCCTACCGTAGTAACCGATTTGTATTTACATAATATTACAATACAATTATTGAAAATAGTCAAATTTTAAAAATGTTCGTCTAATATCGACAAGGTCAAGTTTGTTGCCGATTTTGCCCCGGGGCGTTTTAATATATTTTGGAAATTATTCATATTTGACGACCCACACATTGCATAAAAATTGTGTAAACAATTACAAACACAGTATATAGGGTGAATCAAAAATGTTAAAGCTCGAAAAGTTACGAACTTGCTCGAAATTTAAAATAATTGTAAAATATTTCTATGGATGACAAAATGTATTGCTTACCTTAGCACGTAGGCGTCTATTTGTTCATTGTTGATAAAACTAATGATTTCGCAGCGTACAATTTTCAAAATTGAGTCCCATTTGTTCCTAAATTTGCAAACAAAAATTAAAATTTAAAATGTTTACATAAAAAAAAAACAACACAACAAAATTAGACATCGCATATATTTTGCTAAAAATATATGCAAAAAAAAGCGTCCAAATTCTAATTTTAGTTACAAAAATCAGCTGTTCCCCAATATCAATACAAAATTTTAAAAAATCCGTCAAAACTGGCAAAAATCGATGTGACGAAAAAACGATACAGTCACATTCTAAAAGCCGCTGCGGTGAAACTCGAAAAATCAAAAGAAAAGCGCTAGAGCCGGTCAATTCCACAACCTACCTGGGTATTTTCCTTAAATCTGCATGCTTATCACTACTGTCGCTGTTTGTAAACCAGACCTCAAGAAGTTTTTCAACTCCTTCGAAGAACTGTACACCACTGTCACTCATTGTATCACCACTCTCAGCCATAGCCTCATAACAACAATCTATCTGAAAATAAAACGAAAAGCCGATTTCCTTCAATATTAGTACACACGTCGCGCATGTCATTTACTTCGTCAATTCGCGCACGCTCTCGTATAATATCGGTAATACGTCAATTAATTTGATATACAAAATTTCACACCTCTACCTTAAATTAATTATGAAAAACAATTGTTTATTTAAGGGGCAAATATACATTTATGTATTGATTATAAAAAGCTATAAATTGGAATTTTTCAAAATTTCCAACCCAACTTCTATGTTTTGCTGTTTAAGCAAATGTACAAAAACAGTAGGCATTGTTTTAAGTTTAACATTTGAGTTCTTCACAATTTAAAAATAATAAAAGCACTGTTTTTAGATACCAGACTGGGATCCTATTTGAAACTACTAAGAATTCAATATATCATTAAAATAATATTTGGAAACGCAGACATTGCTGGTTTGAGTATCCATTTTATCAATTTTAAAATCTACAAGTCATGTCAAAAATAGGTGATACCTACCTGCAAATGGTACTTTTTCAGACAAGTTGTATAGTGTATGTGAATTACTAACATGCAGATCCGGCTACTTTTTCAAAATGAAAAATCGCTGAATAAAAAATAAAAATGCGAGGGCCACCTATCATAACTTTGTATTCATAAATAAATAATTTAAATATAATGAACCTACGAACAATTGCAAACCTAAGCTACACTAATGGTATTCACAATCATTTTATCTCACTCGTTAAAATTAAATCCAGAAAAAACAAAAGTCATCTTGTTCGCAAATTCTTATATTTTGACAGTATAATTAAACAGATAAATATAAATATTGGAGGTAGAAATATAGAAATTCTATCTGAAACTAAAAGTTTAGGTTTAGTTATCGATAAAAACTTAAGATTTAAAACATATTAATTAATATATTAAAAAAGCTTATTCTTGTTTAAGAATAGTTTATCGGAACAGGGATTTTCTTCATCCTTGAATCAAAAGACTTATGCGACAACTTGGTACTTTCCTATTTCAATTATTGTGATGTTGTGTATGGCACTTGTATAGATTCTTTTGACTCCAAAATAATGCAGAGAACTCAAAATGCTTGTCTGAGACATATACGGAGTACTAGGTCTGTCCATCAGATATCTAATAAACTAATAAAAGCAAATTGGCTTAATATATCTAATAAACGATATTTACACTCACTAATATGTTATCACCAAGTCCTAACTAGCAAAAGCCTGCAGTATCTTTATGAGAAAATTTTCTATTGCACTGATGTTCACCACCTAAAAGTTAGACACAGAAGACTTCTTATTATACTTCCTCACCGAGCCAATTTGTTTAAACAATCATTCTCATACACATTAGCTCACCACTGGAACAATGTTAATTTGACAGATAAAGAATTTAATTTAGTACGGTTCAAAACAAATATGTTTAAAAAATTAATTG
>JAHWXV010935492.1:0-11106 GCA_024586415.1 Phrixothrix hirtus | reverse complement strand
CGCAATACATATGTTTTCCGAAAAATCAGCAATTTGTTGCGTGTTGTTATTTTTTCTTTTTGACATTTTGTTGCGTTTGCTACTGTTTTACACCATTATATCTTTATAAAAAAATATTTTTAACTGTATATACTTTAACAAGGTTTTTCATCTACCGCGAAGAAATGTTTACGTTTGAGTGTATTTTGTGAATATAGTTGTACTGCGAGTAAGCAGAGTGCCTAATTGTGAACTATTTTCATACCTGTGTGTACCATCATTATTAATCTCAAAATTAACCAAACCTCTTTCAACTATATTGCATTGACAACTATGAAAAAGAAATAGCACAAAATACGAAGCCACAACTTTTATTTTCACCAAACTTTCACCAAATATCAACTGAATATTTCAGTTCTGATATTTTACATTAAATAAAGTTGGAATTGTTAATTAGGTCGAGTACACACGACTAATGGTAGTGATCAACAATCTGTAAACTGTCTTTTTCAAGTAGATTATATAAAATCATCACACATAGCTACGAATATTCAGTAATGGTTTTTATGGCACATTTTGGTAATCTGAAAAGAGAGTCTTAAGAAATAAAATCTGTTTAATAATAGTTATCTGTAAAATACAGTTCAAGTGGATGTGTGTACTAGTTAAATGACCGAAAACAGGACAGTAGATTTCAACCTGTTACCTGTTGAACCGGAGTTTGTTACACGGTTGGATGAGACTCCTCGGTTTGGATATCAAAATTTCGATAATAGAAACACTATAGATTATAAATAAAAATGGGTACTAGAGGCATTTAACATAATATTTAAAGAACTGCTTTGCTATCAGAGATAGTATGGCTGAAATGAATTCTACTTAAAAAAAAGCAAATAGAAAAGTTTTAAGAAAACATTTAATGATAAAACAAAAGACTAATATTAATTTAAATTAATTAAAAATTGTGAATTCAAGAATTACAATTGAACAATGAATTCAAATTCTTACTGCATTATCCTTGTCTTATTTTGACCTTTAATGAGTTTGGTGATATTTACTGTAGCTTCTAGTGGTCCGTCTAGATTCGCTAATCAAGATGGTTCCGAAATTCGCTAATCGAGAAGTTTTCGGTATTATCTTTATAAAACATAGTTACAAATCTTTGCAATTTATTTAATTATTTGTTTAGACTCTCTGATTTATTGACAATTACAACCAATTATGACTCTTCGCGCCTTTATTTATTTCTATTTTAATGAAAGCACAATTTATTTTTTAATATCTTTGCACCTAGATTTCAATTTAAGTATTCAGATTTACATCAAAATTGTTAGCTTGATAATACTCCAAAAAATCAAAATATTACGTCTCATTTCCAGCTGCGGAATTTAATCTAATAACACGACTCATCACAGAATTTTTGTGTTTTGTTTTTGTTTCAATATACAATAGGAAACGTCAAGTCTTGACAAACCAAGGAAATTGGATTAAAATAGGACAAGAATTATATATAAAGCTTGTACAGAATGAATCTAACTTATAAATATTATAGTAACAATAAACTCAAATTAAAATTTGTCACGTGCAACAATAAATACCGAATTTATAATTGAATTGTTTTGTTAAATGACAACTTTAAAATCCAAAAGAAAGAATGTGCAATACAACATAATTATCTAAGAGTAAAGCAAACTAAGTTTTAGTTATTCTAAAAAAATAATACGAGATACATAGAACAAGCTAATTATGTATGACTGAATTAAATATTTATTAAAACGAGTATTTACCCGAATGTTGCTATTAGTCTTTTGTTTTATTGTCATATACATATTTGGAAATGAAGTTATTTGTTAGTTATGTACTGCGAAATCTAAAAGAACTAACGACATTTGGGCAAAGATAACTTTTACTAAATGTTCTATAATGTACCGAATTATATCCCCTATTTTCCTATTTAACTGAACTACTAGTAACAAGATAAAACTTGCATAAATAAAAGCTATTTTTAAATTCTAGAATTAAATAAACGTTGGTTGCACAAAAAGAAAACCATTCTAATGTACATCAAAAATTACAAATTTCTTGTACAAATAATCTACGGAATACAATATTCCCTGCAAACATTGAATTAAAAGTAAATAAGTAAGTCACCTTGAACCTCAGTCGTCTCCAAACAATGTAGGTGGTGATATAGTCATAAAATCAAAGTGCGTAAAATTTTCAAACTCTCTGAATTTTTGTCTGGAACCAATGCTGTTGCAATAGAAAGCTAGTCAACTTAAAGAATACATAAGTTTTTATCACTCGTTAGAAGAAACAATCTCGATATCTTTGCGACATCTAATTTAAGAGAGCGCTTAATCGTTATCCGTTCTTATATTAAACATACATTTTTAGAAACATGCAACCTGACTATGCCCAAATGATTCCATTAGTTTTTGTACAAATGCATCGCTCCGCGATAATATAGAACTGGACAAACATTTGTTATACTAGTTTTAGAAACAAAAAGAAGCGTTATAACTGATTGGGATCCTTATTGTCGTTACTAGTAAAACCAAGTACTTCAAAGTTCAATTTTATATGTCATTACAAATTCACTGGCTACATTGATAGAATTAAAATTACACAAAACATAATCGCTACTTATCACTGAGTGACCCTATTCGCTAGCTTAAGCAACACATGTACATATGTTATTTGATTAAAGTATCATAGATTTATCTTAAAAAATCTATGCCTTCTGCTTTATCCTTACCGTTTTATAGCTGCCCCTGCCCCAACACAGGAAGTAAAAAATAAATAATACAGAAAATGATGTTATTTATGACCTTCAGAACCCCGCAAGCAAAAAAATTGAACTTATTATCCTGAGTAGAGATTTGAAGTTAGTTCTGGGTGGGGGAGGGGCTGAACTGTAACTCACTCCGACTTCTGATCCATTAATAGTAAAAAAATTAGATAGATCTTAATTGCAAAACCAGGAACTATTTATGAGCTCTTAAACTGGTATCGTTTCGATTTTTGAATTGCATTCTTTACACCAAAAACAGCTCCTAAATGCTTCATTCATTCCTTTTGCGTTACAAAATGCCGAAACAACCATCAGTGGGGTAGCGCACGACTTCAACTATTACTCGAGAAGGTAAAAATACTTTCTAGGTTTATTGACCATGAAGATATACGAATTTCAATTTTTGAGCTCTACTCCTTTACTCCAAAAGCAGACCGTATTAAAACAGGAGATAACTATTAAAAAGGGACAAGAATCTTCGTGCACCATCCTAAAATTTAATCAATGTGTTAAGAGACATGTGAAACTTTGATCCATTCTAGTAACATTCCTATACTATTATATATTGGGGAATTTAAAATTGTTTTCTTCTCAAATAAAAAATTAAACAATAGGTTCCGTATCCATATGATGTTTAACACATTAAAAATCCTTATTTGGCGTGGATCGTCTCCAATAGTTGATGTTAATACCTCACGTCTTAAAATTTTTCGCAAAATTTACCTTTATACACAAAGATAATTTTATTTCAACTTTTATTACGTCATAACTAGCAGTCTTATGAATAACAAAGTTAACAACCTCAATTAAATAAAGGAGAGCAATTTTCTGCGAATATCTCACATTAGTTTTTGAACGGCTTCGCCATTTAGCTCCCGAATTTTTCGTAGATCCTTCACTGCTCATCATTTTCGACTTAGCATTCTTCATTGTAGACTTTTCTGGGCAAAAGTACCCAAAAATCTTCATATGGACGAGTTTGCGGTAGATTACAGGGGTTGTCGTTTCTCGATATAGATGGTGCATTGTGAACGTTTAGTCAAATTTGAGTTTCTCTTACGTAACAGCACGATGTTGTCTGCCAAAACATTAATATTGTCTTCAGCATGACGCTTGTCAATAGAATCTGTCAATTTGATTAGACAATATTGAATATAGCATTAAATATCCACTGCTTCAACCTTAACCCCCTCCCCACATAATATGAAGCCTGAATATTTCTCTAGTTGAAATTGCGTAGCAAACTAAATTTTTTTCTGTAATTTGCCATTCGTGTATATTTTTCATTATCTAGATAGTAAACCATAGTCAACCTTTTTTTTGTTATTTTAGACCAGTCTAGCTAATTACTTCGATATTTTGTGCTTGGATATGCCATGCTCCCGTGTCAGTTTTTTGACACTATCCTTGGTTTGTGTAAAACTCCAGTCGTCATATGGGCAACAAATTATTCTACGAGCTAATTTGATTTTGGAATAGGTGACTATTTCGGGCTTAGATATGCACTCATCTAACTTACAAACAATTTTTTGTAGATCTAATTTATAAGCAATGCCTAGCCAATTGATTTCTAAAATGGGACTGTTAAAATAAATGCAAGCTATTGAGGAATTGTTCACAAAGTTTTATCGTTATTGCGTATTTTAACTCCATTGAATTTTGTATCAAAATTTTTGAATCTTGAAACCCTTCTACGCAGATGTTTTTTGCCGTCTGCCACCTAACGGTAGTATAACGCTACAGGAATGAATCAGCTATTTAGGGGGTAAGGAGTATAGCTCAAAAATGACAATGCACATACAAGAGGAACTAGAAAAGATATCTACTTAGCCATGAAAGAAAAATTTGACACGGACGAAAAACGTTTGACAAACAGTATCAGTTATTGCAAGTTCATTTAAAGAGTTAAGTGCAGCGAATAGAAATGAGTAGCTAACTTAAAATTAGGGCATCGGAGTGTCAAAATTTCTCATAAAAGAAAGCAAACAGAAAAAACTTCGAGAGAGAATGGTTGCAGTGTATGGTGATGAGACATCGACCTATTATAACATAAAATTGAGCAGTTTTAGTGACGACATGAGTCCAGTAAATATGGTCCCAAATCTGGAAGACCAAAATCAGTAATAAACGAAGCGATCATTCAAGGAGTTGAAGCAATGGTTCTTGAAGCTTGTCGCGTAACCTAGTGTTATAACCATTTCAAATCACAATTTTAACATGAGCAAGTTGTTGGTCAGCTGGGTCCTAAACAAAAATTGCGTAAGCTCGCAATTTTAGTCATTTTAAAACTTAACTAACGATACCGATTTTGTGGTTCAAGTTGTGACTGTAGATGAGACTTTGGTGCATCATTGCGATTCTGAGATAAAATTAGAATGCAAGTAATGGATTCATCGCCGAAGAAAACCCGGACTCTAAGATCTACTGGGAAACCGATAGCTTCGGTTTTTTGAGACGTTAAGGGCATTCTCGTAATGGAATATATGTGAAGAGGTTCAAGGTCTTCCAACATATTAAGACATTTACTTACTCAGAAACGGTCTTATTTAGTCGAACAAAAGTTGTTCCTGCTCCATGATAACGCAACTATCTATAGGGCGGCCAAAACCCAACCAGTTACGTAGAATTCAACATGTTAATAATAGACCATCCACCGTATAACCTAGATTTGACTCAATCCCATTTTTATCTATTCACATTATTTAAAAAAAGACCTAAGAGGACGCCGCGCCGTTTTGATCCGGATAACAGTTTAAAAATTGCCGTGAATAAGTTTTTTGCAAATCAAGAAGAATCTTTTTTGCACAAACATAAGTTCGCTGCGGAGCGCTGACTATATTAAAAAATAAAATTATTTTACAGATAAGCAGATTTCTTTTCTAGTTATCTGCATATTTTACAAGCTCATATATCTACAAAGATTTTTAGTGAGAAGTGGTATAGATTTGTATATTCTAAACATTTTTCCCTCTTAGGTTCGAAGATAAGGACCGATTTCCCTGTCACAAGGTTGCAGCTTAAACATCACTATGCACATATTTTAAGAGTTTATGTATAAATATTTATCATAGTGTATTAAAACCTACAGATTCTTACCTTTTTTACTTTCTCTTACCCTATATGAAACATACATAGGTAAAAGCAAAAGTATTGTTTTCAACCATAATTTTCGATGTCGAAATTTTAGTGAAGTACCTCGCTTTCGGGTCCCATGAGTATAAAAATCATGTTTTTGGAAATTGATCTGTGTGTGTCTGTGAACACGATAACTCAACAATGAAAGTTTCTATATAAACAAAATTTTATATTTGAGTTTCTATCAATTGTAGCGCGCAACTGCAACAATTTCACTAAAATCGAATAATCGGAAGTGCCAATTTACTCTTGTCATTTTTAGGTTTTTTGAGATTTTCTCTAAAGATTTTTTTAAATTTCCTATATTTCTTACATATTTAATGACGTTTCATACAATCTAAGCGCTTTCTCACAAAATTTTGCGTAACTTGAGTAACCGGAAGTACTTTCACCGTTAACTCGGAATTAAATAACTATGAAACTAAAGGGCCTAGATAAATGAAAAATTATATTTGACGTCGTAATTGCCTTAGCATGCTAAATGAAAAATTTAGTTATAATCGAATAACCGGAAGTAGCATTTTATTTCTATCATTTTTAGATATGTTCCGAATTTTTCGTTTTTTGAGATTTTCTTGAAATCGGCTATAACGAGTTTTTAAAAATTTATTGTACATCTTAGAAATCTAAGACCTTTTCATCTAGTCTAGGCGGTTACTCAAAAATTTTCCGTAAATCGAGTAACCGGAAGTGTTTTCACCGTTAACTCTGAATAAAATAACTATGAAACTTAAAGCCCCAGCTAAATGAAAATTTATATTTGATGTAATAGTCGCCTTTGTATTCAGAATCAAAAATTTGGTAAAAATCAAATAATCAGAAGTGCCCCTTTATTTCTGTCATGTTTAGATATTTTCCGAATTCTTCATTTTCACGGTTTTCTTGAAATCGACTCTAACGATTTTTTTAAACTTAGTATATTTCTTAGCTACTTAATTTAGTTTTATATTAACTAAGGAGGTTCTCCAATAAATTTTTGAAAATTGAGTAATCGGAAGTACTTGGAGTATTAGTTGTGAACAACATAGCTCGAAAACAAATCATCATATGAAAATCAAAAACTATATTTAAGTTTTCTATCATCCGTTCATGAGACGACAAGAATTTAGTTCAAATCGAATGACCGGAGGTGCCACTTTATTCTTGCGATATAAGTTTTTTGCGATTTTCTTGAAAACGGTCATAACATTTTTTTTTAAACTTGCTACAGTTCTTATAAATTTGACATCTTTTTACGCTAATTTAGAGGTTTTCCTAAAAAAATGCTATCAAGCGAGTTATCAGAGAAAATATCTGGAGCTAAGCCGCGTTTTGCGTGTCCAATAACTTGGATGGGCGCCCGTTACAATGATGGTTCCCAAAATAAATGTAAATAAATTTTAATCATTTGTGGACATTTGCATATTTGTATATCTATGTACACCCGGCCAAACGAGTAAAAGGACAAGCTTGAGACTCGACCATGAGCCAGCACTTAATTTCAGGCAACACGTTGTACGTCAGTGGCGCACATAATAAGACGTAAGAAAATAAGCATATGTAATTATGTTTTTAATTTAGGTTAAGCGTTTCATTCGCATTTATGCGTGCTGTATTTATATTTATAAAAATAAATCAAGCTGTAGGAAATTACATACTTGTATGTGCAATTGTGTGAAAGTTGCTCCATACCTTGTGAATTTCTTATTTTTTTAATTTTGTTTTATTATACTCCAAGGTAGTAAAAATTGTAATTCTTAACTGTGCGTATATACATACGTAAGAGAAAGTCGTGCGTTGTTTCACACCAGATTTTTTGGTTATCTCTTGAAAGGCTGTTTTCACGGTGAAGAGTGGAGCTCATAAATAGTTCCTAATTCTGGGATTAAATCGACCCGATTTTCTTACCTTCAAGCGAAGGGTGGCGGAGTGAGCGAACATTTGGCCGCCCACAAGGAAATTCAAATGCCCACTTAGGTAGAAAAGTTCGAAATATTTGGCTAGCGCGGTTGGAAAGCTCATAAATAGTTCTATATTTTGAATTATTTGGGAGGTATTTTATCCTTAGATTGCGGTTCAGTTTAAGAGTCGTGGCAGAAGTCGAATTGAATTTCGGTAAACAAATAAATTTTTATTTGACACAAATTTTTATTGTTTAAAAAAAATTGGGTTTATTTATGTTTTGCATTCCAAAATATCTTAAGAATCATTGATGTTACTTATAAATACTTAATTTTTCTATAACTATTGATTTATCAAAAATCCCAGATATTTGTTGAAATATTTGAACTAGAACTATTTCAACTAATTACTGCAGCGATTTTTATCCCTGTTACATCCTAAAAGCACTCCTAAAAACGATTTCTTAATTTTTAAAGCATTCAATGCGTTTATTGTTTTGGTCAATCAGATACGTTAACCGCATCAAACAGAAGCAATGATAAATTTAATCGAGTGTGGGAAACGTTAAAATTATATTTGTGTGGTTACTAATGACTAATGCTGAAAATTTGTTTGATGCTTTTTTAAAGCAGAAGCACACACGTTGCAGATTTTATAAATAACGCGTATTCGGAAAAGCACATGTGTTTATTTTTAGATGTCAACCACTGAAGTGTTCTTGCATTACATCATACATTTCCTACTTCAATATTGTGATGGCACTTGTTTTTGTTTCTTAATAAAAATTCTTTTTAAAAATGTATATTAACGAACTTTAAGGATATCCGTTTATAGTCCTTAAATTGGCGTCAAGAAGAGATACGGATTCGTTGAACTTTTGTCTAATCTCAGGGGAGTAATATATCGGATTGATATTTTTCATAACTAGCTGCGCCCCTGACTTACTTTAATTATATTTTAAATATGATCCGGAAATCTGACATATTGGATGAAATTGTGAAAAACGTACAAGTTTAAATTTTTAAGGGCAGCACTTTGGGATTAAAATTTTATATTAAGAAGATTTGCAACAAAAGCTCCCCATGAGTTTATAAATCATTAATTTTCAGGTCTGGACCTTGTAATTAAAGTGCAGAGAGTTATATATCCTACAGAATTCGTTGCGAAATGAGATGAAATATTAAACAAGGGCTAGATGAGCTTTACTCAGTAAATATTAATTAGTTTGCAGCATTGATAGTGCGGTAAGTTTGGATTTACCCTCAGAGGTTATCTTTAAACTAATACAAAAATACATCGGATACAGTTGTTAAGGAAAGCGTTACGGTAGTTTCGTTTCTGGTTATTTAATTGTACGCAATTTAAAACAATGAAATGCCGAATATAAACATTTGCGGTAAATATTAGAAAGTATATTATTATTGTAACCTACTTAACGAAAATGTATTAAATTAATTATTAATATAAGTAAAATTTGTTGCAAGTATTTACTCATGAATTATGTAACGTAAATAGCACTCACTTATAAAATAATAAAGTGGAATACTCAATTATGAATAACAAAGCTATTAGCTTTTATAGGCGCACTTCTACGTTTTATAACCGTTTTAGTGGTAACAAAATCAAAAAAGCTCTCAAACACCTGTTATGACCGTCCAAATTCCCAATACAAATATTAAATCTGTATTTGAAAAAGTAGACAGGCGAAAATCGAGTAAAAGCAATGCAGATGACGCTTTTCTTATTTCTCCCCTTTGGTGGACTTTTTCGTAATGTTTAGTGCAGCCACTCACTTCCTATAATACCGGATGATGCAGGGACAATAGAGCATTGGCAGAATACCATGGCAACCCCGAATAAATCCGCATCCCAGACAGAAAAGGATGATGTTATATTAACTTATTTGCCGTTTCATCTTCTTACTCACTTTGTGAATTAAACAGAGGTAAAAGAACTAATTGGATAGCTAATTATCGTTTTGTACATGACACTAGAAAAATGGCGCTTAATTCTGCTTGAAAAATCTCCAACAGTTTTTCTTATTTCTTATAGTTTGACTGATGAATGACTCTGAAAGTAAGTGCATTTCCGAGTGTCCATATGTTTATACTTCAGCAATTCTGGATCTTTGCCAGAATTTTATCACAGAGGTGATGGTCATCCCTTCTTAATATATACCATTAAATATAGATTTGATGCATCCGACAGAATGGTTATATTGGAGTTTGTTCTAATAATAGTAGACGCTTACAATTTACCTACATCATACTAAGAGGTACAAGGATTTTGACCTTATGTTATGTCTGTTGAAAAACAAGGAAATTGTAGTAATTTATATTGTTTTTATTTCGTGCCGGCTGTAAATTATACAAACCACTAATTTTTTGCAGCCTTTCTGAACTTACAGCTTTAATATAAATGACAAGCCGAAAGTCGCTTTTCCGTTATTGTTGCATTTGTAAACTAAAATACCACCAATATTTAGAAGAAAACGGTTCATACCCGGAAAAAGAGTTGCCAATTTAAAATCATCACTGCGTGCGAATGTCGGTTTATATAATTGGTTTTTGTACTTCTCCAAATTACTCAATTGAACAGAGCATGCTTTAATGTAAATTGTGTGCACTTAATATATCACGCGATTATTTTTTGAATAAAACTTGTACGCTTAATTGTCTTATACAGTTATCTAGTAAATGACAGAGGCTTTAACTTTATATTCCGACAAAACTCTAAATAAATTGTGTATAAATAAAAAATACGTACGAGGGCATCGCCAAAATTTCCCCGCCTAACTATAAAAGAAACGGCGTCGATTCACAATTGAATTATTATATTTGTCGATATAATCCCACCTGACATCAATGCATATAGTACATCGTTTCAGTAACAATTCAGAAATCCAAAAAAAGGATTCCTTCAACTTGTTTCCAAAATGTGTCCAAAAAGCAACCTTCACTTCTGAAATGGCATCCACAAAGATCCCTTTCCAAATTTCCAAACAATAGTCACTGGGGACCATATCTGGACTATACGGGTGATCGATTTATTCAAAACCACAGTCACGAATTGCGGCTTAAGTAACCAGCAGTGTGCAGGGCTGCATTATCGTGGAGCAAACTAACGCCTCTGATCAGTTTACCGCGTTTTTTTCCCGAACATTTTTGGAGAAGTGGTGCTTGATATGCCCCGTTCACCTAGGAATTCCGTTCTTTAAAATCTAAAGGGTCTTCCAATAAGAGGTTTCATTTTAAATAACCCGCCATTTTAACAAATGTCACGAGTCAATTTGGTACTACTTGACAGATGACAAGTAA
>JAHWXV010935385.1:0-12892 GCA_024586415.1 Phrixothrix hirtus | reverse complement strand
GTGTGTGTGTGTGTGTGTGTGTGTGTGTGTGTGTGTGTGTGTGTGTGTGTGTGTGTGTGTGTGTGTGTGTGTGTGTGTGTGTGTGTGTGTGTGTTTGTTACATAGTTATCAAAATATCTCGAAAACCAAATGTCGTATAAAATTGAAATTTTATATATAAGTTTATTCCCGCCTTTGCACTTTCCTGTAAGAATTTCATTAAAATCTAATGACCGGAAGTGCCACTATATTCTTGTGGTTTTTAGGTTTTTCCAATTTTTTCGAATCTATCGATTTTTTTTAAACTCGCCGCGTTTCTAGCGCCTATAATACTATATTAAATGAACTAATTGGTTTCTCTGAGAAAGTTCGTTGAAGTGAATTATTGAGAAAATTCTCTAAAGTTAAGCAATGTTTTGTCAGGCGAGTAACTTGGATGGGTGACCGTTCCAAATATCGTCCTCAAAATAAAAAAATAAGTTAATATTTTAATGATTTGTGTGCATTATTTTGTACCTAATTAGTTTTATTTAAATCTATAAATTATTTTTGCTTTAAATGGGCTCAAAATTAAATTATAAAACTCTTAGTACACGTATAAAGGAAATTATGGATGGATGAACCATTTATCCTTTTTAATTAATTTTAAAGTTTACAATTTAGGTGTATCGGAAAGTCACTAATGTCAATAAATTCAAATTAAATTTAAAATGTGTAAGAGTAAGTCGTGTGTTCTCAGACCAGATTTTTTTACACAAATTAAAATAATTAGAGTTCGTCTCGGATATGAATATATTAATCTCAACATGACCGATAAATAAATCTGCCAGTACATGGCGATGGAATCGTTTTCTAAAATTACTACCTATTTATTGTATGCCTAATTTCTAATAATTTAAATACTAAAAAATGTTTAATAAAATTTAACATAGGTGTTTAGCATTCCACTTGAAAGACTCTCAATAGCTAATAATTTGTTATATTAAATAAATTATGAAATGTAGGAAAGATATAAGTAACTGTAAAATAAATTTTTCTACGATTTAAACTGTTTAACTAATCAACGTGAAAGTCAATAAGTTTTTATGCTGGTAATAGACAAGAATTGTGATATGTAGAATATTTACACAAGTTCGTGCAATATAAAGTTTGACCAGGTGACGTCAGTGCTCCGCGATCACCAATTACAGTTTCTCGTTGGTTCTAAAACGAACTCAAATTGATCCTAAAATAATTCGAATTTTTGGAGTAAAGTCTTCGCTTTATTTAAATCTATTAAAATTTAAATAGTTTGTTGTTACTGCCATCGACAACAATAAAGGCTGGCGCAGTTGATGGTAATAGGACACATTACACTGTAAGCGTGATATATGACAGGCAGAAATTGAATTACATGGTTCAATTTAAATAGATATTATAAGAAGTCGGACATGTGGAATACTTAAACAGATTGGCTAGTATTATTCCAATCAATTAACTGCTCGAGCGAGGGTGTATATATAATATATAACATCGGCAGCAATGGATTCAAATCCAGCAGCTGTAATACACAACACCAGGACACGTGCATGAGTAAAATTTCAGCATCCGCCTTGAAATTATGCAAATTTATTAAACTTTAAAACCTTAAATAATAGCAAATCCTTAGGCATCAAGAATATTATGGATTAAAGCACCGCTCAAGTACAACAAATAAAATCCCCAATTTATTAAAACAAAAATTATAATATTAATGTAAATTTTCAATCCAAAAGAAATTTATTAAATGATAAATGCAATTTTCAAAATAGTCAGCTCAATTTAGGTTCTCCAAAATTTAAATAAAGGTAAAAATAAAATTTAGCAGATGTAACAAGAAATGCTGCGAAGCGGTTATTTAATATATAATTAGTAACAGCAATTGATAAATTGACATGCGCTTCTATTAGTTTTAATAAAATATATACGAGGACAGACGTCATATCCCAGAACTATCTCCTCGGCAGTTAATTCAGTACTGTTGTTAACAAAATCCTTAAAACATTTTGTAACTTTTTGCTACAAAGTTTCGACACTACCTGCTACAAAACATAAGTTTTCTGAAGTAACAATTGCAAATAAAACAAACTATAGTCCAACATAAAAGCGATAACTCTTCCACTAGTAGGAGACAATGTATTATATATCACTACGAAATACAATAAAGAATTTTAATGAAAGTTCCCCAGAAATCATTCGCATTAAAGGCTTGCGTTGCGGAAGAATACTACCTCACAACATTTTAATACCTTATTCAAAACTGCTTTCCCCTTGTGACTTTTGACTGGCATCTTGTAACAGACAAATTTTAGAATTTGGAAAAATAAGTGCAAGAGTTAATTTAGCGAATAATTAAACCAATGAAATGGTCAATTGTGAACGATTGTCCCACTTGGTACATTGTACAGTGCGGACGCGAGTTTTTTCGCTCCGTGTAAACTTAGTTATTTATTTATTGATTATTTAATTAATAATTAATAAAATAAGTCATTAAATTAAAACTGCCATAAAAATTATTCCAATTTTAATTATTTCGTGTTCACAATGCGAACATGAATTTAATTTTGATTGATGAATAAAAAGCAATAAACATTTAAGTTACTAAGAGTTAACTCTATAATTATTAAGTGAACTGAAAATCAAGGTGAAATAATAAGAAACAATTACAAAACAGCCCCATGATGGGGGATACCCCAAAGTCCATCGATAAAAAAAGAATAGAAAACATTACGGAAGAAAAATTAAGAAAAAGAAAAGTGGGGAAAACACAGCGAAGGCCTCTTAATAGAGAATACGTAGACATTAACAAAGAAAGTACGCTAGCAACACTTACACAACTATTCAACAACATAAAAGAATTTATTGACAATGATTCTGACACCAATCATAAAATTACAAAATTATCTAAAAGTGTATTAAAAGAAAAATTCATGACCCTAACAATGTTCCAAGCAGAACTTATCGGTGAAAATAAAACGTTAAAATTGCAAATTTATGAACTAAAACAAAACATTCATACTTTACAGACCATAAAACCACAAATTGCACAAACATATGCACAAATAACAAATACACCTGTCCAACAAACTACCCCAACACCACAAACACAATAAAAAACCACAAAGACAAACGCAGTTTTCATTACCAAAGTTTGCAAGAAAGGTACCAGTATCATTCAGAAAATAGCCCGGATAGCACAAAAAGATTTTAAGATTCCCCTGTTTAGTGCAGACTCTACCCAAATAACGTCCTAATGGCTACTGTAGCATACGCTGCCAGTACTTGGAACAAACAACTAAAATTAGGCTCAATAAAGAATAAGATTTTATCTACGCAAAGGTGTGCAATACTTAGAATTACTGGGGCCTTTTTCACAACGTCAATTGACCCTCTGCTAGTAATTCTAGGACTTATACCATCACACCTACGAATTAAGGAAGCAGCCGGAAGATACTAGCTTAAAAAGGGCGACCTATAAAAAGTTCATGAAATACTAGATCAACAAGTGACGGCAAAATCTGACATCACAGAAAACATCTACAAGCAATGGTAAAAATAATGGGGGACGTACTCCCTACTCCTACTCCCAACATTTTAGATTCGCACAGCGCAACAAATAGTTTAATCCAAATCGAAGAATGATTCATTTCTTGACAGCTCAAAAAAAATAAACAAAAGAATCAATTCCACATGTTAATGCGGAATTAAAGGGACACCGGAGCATGTAACTTTCGACTGTGACATAACCAATGACCAATTAAATACATTTGGAACCAAATTACAGAGCAAAACGATACTACAAATAATATAAAACGAAAATGACCTTTTCACACTTAAAAAATTGACGCAACGCGTATCTATTCTAGCTAAGGATCTATACCCTAAATAAAAAATGTAAAACCTAAACAACATAAAAAAAATTACATCTAGAAACATTTTCTAGACATGTGGACTTCTAATTTAAATAAAAATGTTTTCCCTTCATATTCATTAAATTCGAACTTGACACTGAAATAAAAATAAAGAACAAGGTGTTGGCGTGATGTAGAACCTCATTATAAATAACCAACCCGGCAAACTGCGATTTTAAACTACAACTTTGCAATCCTTATTACTTCAGCAATAACAATAACCTATATTACAGAACACATTGCGAGTGCATAAATAGACTCAACAATTAATACACATATCAACACAAAATTTATATTCAGTCTACCAAATTTACATAATTTAACATACTTTATTATACAGACAGATATACATTTACAAAACCATAATGGCACAATTAGAAGCACACATTACTGCAACTCAATACAAATCCTGACACCTACACCTACACCTACAACTACAAATTAAGCAAACACAAAACTAACAATGAACATCTCAAACTAATGAAAACACAAACCAACTTTATAAAGAAAATTAAAATGTTAGCACACCTATCCAGGTTATATACAGCTGTAAAAATTGTATAGCTATACAAACAATAAAACACAACACTAAACACATAACAGCGTTCACATAGAAGACCAAACTAGAAGAAAACAATAGCATCTTAAATTTCATTCCATTCCATTATATTACTCACAAGCAACCTCAACATCCAACAACATACCAACAAGAAAGATTCTACAATCAACGCCGGTGCATTTTCCTAGACAATCACAGCATCTTCCAAAGAGCGAAAAGACAGCAATCTTCATCTAGTCATAGTGAATAATCAATTTCCTATTTTTCCAAGCGAAAGTGAAAAACTGTTATTTCATTTCATTTTTCTTTTAATTCTATTTTGAACATTCTTTTCTTAATGTCTTCCGAAGACTGGGGCAACAGGAAATACCAGGAATCTTGTAGGATTTCTGAAGATGTTGTTCCGGAGAACTCTTATAGTGTTATTCTTAGTTTTAAGATTGAAATAAAAACTCTCAACGACTTTTATTATAAACAAATTATACTTAGCAAATACGCAAGTAAAATATCGCATAGAGCAATAAGTTTAGATTAGAATAAGATAAAACATATCTTGAATAAGAAATAGAGATTCTATGTATTATTGGTAAGAAAAATTGCATTATAAAGAACATTTCTTACCACGAAAGAAGAGAAACCTATCAACAAATAGATGAAAGGGAAAAAAAGGTTTTTTTCATCAAAAAAGGATTATTGAGCAAGTAAAAATTTTGGAATAAAATATTTAATATTGAAAATCAAATTTCTCAAATTAAGACGTTATTCTTAGTAAATAAGCAATGTTGATCAATATATATTTGATTGAAGATAAAGACTTTCTTTCGTAAACGATTTGCAAACTAAGCAAGCTTCTTCCTAAAAATAAAGACAATGTTATCAATAGATTGTTAGTGAAAATTAAGAATATCTTTCGGAATAAAAATTACATTGTAAAGAACGCCTTTTTCCACGAAAGGAGAACAATCTACCAACTGGTATATAAAAGAAAGAAATAGGTATTTTTTCGTCAAATTAGAAATATTTATCAAGTAGAAATTGAAGAATTGAAAAATTTATCGTAGAAAACTAAATTTCTCAAAGATAGGGCATAATCGTGATGAAGAAGAAAAATTGATCAATAAATCTTCAATGGAAGATAAAATTCCACTTTCATGAACAATTGGCAAATGAAAATAGAGATATTAAATCAAAACAAATTTATCAACCAATTTTTGAAAATTAAATAACAATTAGGTTGTAGAAAACGCCCTTAGCATGAAAGAAGAACAATCTGTCAACAGGTAGATGAAAATCTGAAATAGGGTTTTGTCATAAAGTAAGAATTGAAGAACTAAAATACTTAACGTGAAGAATACATTACTTAAAGATATAAAGCTCAATTTTTACGAAGGAGAAAAATTAATTAATAAATCATTGATGGAAGATGAGATTCTTCTATCATAAACGCTTGGTAAATGATAACAGAAGTATTTCTCAAAACGAAGACAATGTTATCAACAAATTATTCATACAAATGGAAATCTTTTTGAAATCAAAATTACATAGTAAAGAATACCTCCTATTATGAAAGAAGAAAAATCTATCGACAGAAATATAAAAAGTAAAATAAAGCTTTTTTCATCAAAGAAGAGAAATTGATCAACTAAAATTCAAAGAACATAAACACGACTTAGTTTATTTACGAATTATTACTCATTACAAATTACTATCAATTTTTAATAGAATATAAAATGTTGAGCCTCAAATAGCTCATTTCAGTAACTGAAATAGATAAGTCTATTATAGTCTAGATTATGGAAAATGGGTGTCCTAAATACATGGGTAATAAAATATTCGTATTTAAAGAAAATAGTTTAAAAATAACAATAATTAAATTGTCCTTGGCGGGGATTTGATCACCGTAATGCTAGGTTACAATGCCGTAAACCGATGATTACGCTACTGGGGATTTCATTTATAGCATTTCTTGAATTGATCTATTTGAAGTACACACTGTTTTATTTAATTAAAATTGATAATAACTTTTAGCTAGGCAATAATACGTAATTAAATTTGGTGTTACCATGTAGAATCTTTAATTGCGAACGGAAAAAAATAAATCAAATAATGCCAACAAATAATGCTATAGATACATAATGACTGGAATACTATCAAATGCCAAAACAATAACAACGAATAAAATCTGTAAGAATAGAAAGACTAATAAAATAATTTAGAGGTGCAACATCACATGCCACAGCATGTTAGTTACCTTTTAATATTTAATGTTCCAAATTAGTTTATTATGTACAATAGTCGATCAACTCTTATGCAAGCAACTACTTAAATTATTCTTAATACATGTATGGAACGACCACCTTCAAAAACTTTTTCAGTATATATATAATATGCTAAATTCATAGTATTTTACAATTTAGTTACTAAAATAATATTCAAAATTTAGAAAATATGTTTAGATACGCGTGTAGCTGTAACATTAAATGATTTATTTAGCAAATACTAAAATACAAATTAAATATGTGACACAAAATGGAACACTGTGTAGTATCATATTTTGTTGCGAAATACACAGCAAGTGAAGCTCTTTAACCGGTAGGCGATTGCCTATCCAAATTATATTTATTCAAGTTCACGTTGCAAATATTAAACATTAAAATCATATGTCTAAGCGTACTGGTAACAAAAGAGTTGGAGGGAGTAATGATATACGTATAAGAGACCAGTAGCTGTTTTTCTTTAGTTAGTATCGAGTTATGAATTTGAGTGGAACTTATGTTAATATTAAACTAATAATAATTGAAGCAGCGGTTTTAAAATTATTTCTAAGAGAAAATGAACTACAATCGTATAAGTGCTTTACCTGCAATCAAGTTGTTAGCATTTTACAACTGTTAGACGAATCGTTTTGTTTTTCTCCATCGTTAGCGGACTATAAGAGGGATATTAATTATTGTGGAATTTATAACGCCAAAACACCTAAAACAATAAATGATATAGATGATGAGGAATTATACGATAATGATAATATGCTAATGATGGACGAGAATTTGTACAATAAAATCACGTTTCAACGCCTAGAACTCAGACCTCGTCATCTAGAAGCTCAAGCTCTACTTCTACGAGAATGAAGTAAACCCCATTGATGTGCTTGAACAAAGAATCTCATGGATGGATAAGAGTGCGTTTAGTAAATCCGTAATCGTTTAAACTCGCTAATATATATCAAACTAATGATGATAAATTCCAGTAAAAGTACGTTGAAGTTGCAATTTGCGTGTTTTATGATATAAAAGTGGTGATTTACTTGGGATATACCAACTGTTCTAATATTTCACTTGAAACATATATCCTTTCAAGATTACATGATTTAGATATTGCTAATCAGATCAATGGGGACAACAATAAAGGGTTCGATCATCCCTATCAAGATCTTTGCTGTTATAGCATTAATTTTGAAGGCGATGTTCTCTTAATTTCTGGTGCAAACGGTGCAAAAATTAAAAAACAATTTGATTATGGTAACACAGGTCGCGAAGAATAAGGGCAATTAAAGTTAACCATTGTGAAATTGCGTGGATGGTTTGGTCTGAAACCCGTAATCGATTATGACCTAAAGTTGATAGATATACTCAAAATATCAGAGTACGTACAAAAATTTATCATGAGCTCGTTTGTTAACCTCGACCAAGTAGATATTTAGACCTAATACTCTAATTACATCGATAAACATGATGTTTTGCAACCTTCATCTTGAAATTCTGCTACAAACAGCAATTATCCACTGCTGTGTACGTATTTTGGAGTGACAATTTGTTCGTGACAAATTCAGAGTCTAACATGCAAAACAATATCTTACTTTAATCTTTATTGTAACATGAAGCACGTTTAAACACGATATTATTTTAAAAAATACTATAGTTTGTACAACTATATTTAATTTTATATAAAAAGTAAATAAAATTTATTGCAAACTCTAATCTTTTCATTTAACTGGGTGTTAGAAGCAAAGAAAGAGTTTAAGGTCAGACGTTGGCTCTCTTCAAGATAGAGACTACAAAGTATGACAACAAAAGTCGTTGATTTTCTCGTAATTTATACGAAAAGCGAACATAGTGATCGAACAGTATAGACGGAAATCTTGACAACCACGTTAACCTTGGGCGCGTTAAGTTTATTAACATTGAGATGGCAAACAAAGATGGAGAGAAGTTTAATTCAAATACAGAATTGAATGACTGCGCTTAGGTACAGAAAGAACGAAAACTGTATATTCATCCTAATGTTCAAACTAGTTTACGCTCTATAAGCTTATCGATATTAGCACATTCACCTTTTAAAATAAGCGAAGTTACTAAAATACGTCCTTTATTACAATTATAGACTGCATACCTTCAAAATTTGTTTATCTACAGATTGCATAAATTGTGGAAGTTTACACATTATGAATTATTTATTTGTATTAGAAAATATTAGGAGTTTATTAACATTTATTTTGCAAATTCAATTTCGTTGCTGGTGTTACTCTGTACCGTTAGAATATTATTCTCTTGCAAATATTGTAGCTGTAAGAGGCCCATATCGTTTAGTTTTTCTTGTAGGTTGAATATTTTCCAATTTTACAATACTACAACAATTGGTGTCCGATTCAACATCACCCCATTACCCAATGGAAATTTTTAACTGTTATACAGAAGTAAATAAGAAAATCCTTATATCTCTGTTACCTTTGAATCGATTTTTTATCATAACTGCTGACGATATCCATCAAATTATTAGAATACTTTTTACCTTTTTATTGTCTTAAAAATCTATAGATTTTGAGATAAAAAATATAAAACCAAAAATTTTAATGTTCTCGATATCAACTTGTGGTACTAATTTTTCTAAAGACGTTTACTTCTATACATGGTTTTTATAAAATTTAAAACCAATATAGCTTTTAAAGATATTGAAGGATGTGTAGCTTTAAATTTGTTAACTAAGCATTTTATCTCATTTATAATTGTCCAAAACGAGTCGAAGCCGACACCATAAATCAATTGAAATATTTGTTTAGGATTTACCAGTCTAGGAAAGTATGAATAAAATCTTTTACAGTTTTATTATGTTAGAGAAGTGTAAAATATAATCCTTTTTTCTATCGGCATCAAATGAAAAGCATGTTGTGTATTACAGGGTGGCCAAAATTTGATGCTTTATAAGGTCACTCGAAAACAAAGCTGTTTTAACATTTTGAAATACATCGATATTTCGGTTATTTAGGAATATCAATGTCAAAGCTTGTGTTGATAGTGCAGCTACAATTTAAACATTGCTTTATGATGTTCAAGAGAAAAATGGTGTTCCAAATTAGAGCTTTTTCTATTTATTAAGGCTGATCAACATTTCTAATATATTTCACCTAAATGAAGTTATAGGTAGGAATTGAAAATAAGGAATTGTTGATTTTATTTTTCTTACGGTTACTGAAGGAGATATTGCAAATATGATTTCGGTATTGTAATCTTTTCTGAAAAGGAGCACTTGATGTCAAAACCGAAAGACTGTATCTCTACTCCTTATATGAAAAACCCTCAAATCACGACAAAAATTGGCCACCCTGTACCGTACGGCGAAGGCGGCAATCGACGAACGAATTACTGGGAATTTAAAGCAATCTATGTACAAGATGTTTAGTTCCTACAATGGGTTGGATATCCCAAGGTACTTGATGCTACCGGAGCGTACAACAAACGCAAGCATAGAGCAACATTATCAATAAAATAAAATGTGTTTTGTTATTAATTCTAGAAAATGTTTCAAATCATTGAAAGTAAGTACTAGCAAGCTGATGGTAGCTGCAATGTATCAAATCGCAAAGCTGGTTAACATTGCATAAAGAGCGCAGTCTTTCCTATTAATATAAATGCACTGCTAGTTGTTGTTGACATTCACTGCTTTATCAGCTTTACTGAAGTTATAGCTTGACCAAAGAAAGCAATTTTGCAAGTTTGCTTTTATTTGAAGCCATTACTGGTTAGCGATATGTATTAACAATATAAAAGTAAAGTGCTATTTTATTAAGAATTTGCAACGATTAGAAATTAATTTTGCATAAAGTTTTTATAGTCACAGATACCTACCTAATTAATAGAAATCAAATTATCTTTTCTACGTATAAAATTGTATATATATATATATATATATATGATTATAATTAAAACATTTTTCTCTAAAATTTGTATGTTAGGTATATTAAATGCTATTGTATTTTCGAAAAGAGCATTAAAATTTTGATAAAGTTTTAAAGCTTTCCGGGAAAAAGTCGAGGAAATTGTATTTTCAGCAAACACCTCAGAGAATTAGAATATAAATTCAAAAGAAGGGGATGTGTTTCGAATGTTAAATATCACTCGAGTGCGAACATTTCATACGATGTTACATTTAATTTAGAAATATTTAATATTACACGCCTTTCAAATAAATTTCAGTGGCCAATTTACATGGGTCAAGTATCGATAACAGGAGAACGAAGGTAATTAATTAATTCAAACCTTCATGCACCTATTTATGTTTCTAATTGGGAATATTATAATAATTACAGGACACAAATTCTACTACGTATATGCCTGTACAGTTAATAGTCTTGATTGTAGGTAATTTTGTATTATATATTAAATTAGGAGAAACTTATAGATCTACCCTGGGGACTATAATCCCAAAGTACAAAACGCTGAGGGGTACAACCCTAGGGAGCGATCAAGTAAATAGTTTAGTATGGATGACACGTACCAATTTATTTATTAAGGATACATTCTGTGTGTGCACTATTTAAGTTTCTGTTGTAGCAAATTTTACAATATTTTATCGATATCTGAATCTGTAAAGCTCCAGAACGTTGGAATCCTTAAAAATCGGACAAGTTTCAGCCACCAAAACAACCAATGCACTTATTTGCTTAAATTAGTTAGTATCGAGTAATCCAGGTTTATTCTATTATATAGGTTATGTTTTTGAATTTTGATCCATACATAGCATTTACAGTGTTTGGAAATTAAAATAAATTGACATAGAACTGCCAGCCAACTGAATCTACCAGTCAAATATTAGCGAAATATATCATAATTATCCCAATAGTTAAGTTAGTTAACGTAAATACCATTTCTATGGTTTACTACTATTTAACACTGGTTTTATTAATAATTATCTCTAGTCCAGTTGTCGTAAAAATCAATTGCAACGGTTAAAGGCCGGTATTTTCTTTATCTATATAAGTAGATATGATTAACAGTTTTTACGCCCTCCGCTCCACTTTTAGCATTAGAGCGGCGTGACAGAATATCAAAACTACTTTTTATAATTCGCGTTATAATTAATTGATTAAAATTCTTTATTACATAATTACTCAGCCATTTTGCGCTCCCTAATTAATTGATTATAGTTCTTTAATTATGTAATTAGGCAGGTAAGTAATTTAGATATTTACTTCATTTTAGCATTATAGCAGGGCGGCAGAATATCAAAACTACTTTCTATAATTTGCGTTATAATTATTAAAATTCTTTATTTTATAAGTAATCTGACATTTCGCGCTCCCTAATTAATTGATCATAATACTTTAATTATGTAATTAAGCGGGAAAGTAATTTAAATATTTACTTCATTTTATTTCCACCATCTTTATTCATTAATTATTAATATCCCGAATGCATATTTTTGAAAACTATATTTTATGCAATACAAATTTATATGTATGTTTAATAAAATCCCTCATTGCATGTCAGGACGCTATTTTTTTTCAAACATTAATCCATCTATTATCTCGCGGTATTTATCACTCTTTTATTATTCTTATAAAAATCAATTAAATGCAAAGATTAATTATTCATTCAATCTATTGCATGAGATATATTTTAAAAATAATTTTATGATTTAATTCGCTTTTAGCCGAAAGTTTCCGAGACGGATGATAGATCTTAACAGGCAAAATTATACTCCCATGATGTATATATTATAATTGATTTTCTATGTAATTTCAAAGGAAGTAAATTTTATTTTTAAATATTACCTATTATATTATCCCATAAGTTGTTAAACCCGTCTATAACAAAGCGGCATTGCTATTATGTTTTTCTCTTACCTGCTTCATTCAATTCATTTTAAGATTTTAGATAAATTTTCATTTTTTAAACTGAATGTTTTTAAACACGTGAAATTAATTACATTTATCTTGACACATTAATATTATTTAAACTATCTACTCCTTCTATTTAACATTTTGCTAAAACAGATTAAAAATTATATCTATATTTAAATAATTTCACAATGTAATCCCTTCGGAACTATTATTAACCCTACGATGCTGAGGTGAATTGTTTGAACACCAATACTGATGGCGGACTAACGCTCCGCACCTATTTAATTTTATACTTTTGCCAAAATTATG
>JAHWXV010935187.1:0-17171 GCA_024586415.1 Phrixothrix hirtus | reverse complement strand
CTTTAAGGATTCGTTAAGTTCATATAGGTTCAATTCAATTATATAAAAATAAATTCAAAATAATAAATAATAAACAAAACAATAATTCAAAATATCAGTTTGATGGGTTCAAAATGAAATAAAATAAAGATTCTTGTAACATAATTAACAGTAAACACAGAATAACGATAATTCGATTGTTTCAGATTTCGGTTTGTGGGTTCAACAGTTGCACTGTTGGCACGAACTCACATCCCATCACACTTCCTCCTGTCACTTCCTGTCTTACTCCTCATTCCCCTCCCGAAGGAATGGCCCCAACAATGTATTGTCCAACTCCAAGAATTCTAAGAGGGTCAGTAGTTGCCCGCAGGATTGGACTACTGCTGCTCGCGGTCCACGGTAGGCGGGGAATCGAAGTAGGCGGTGCTCCGGGTCATCTATGTGCTGCGGGAAGTGCATGCAGTTCTATGTAAGGGCCCGTCCAACCCGGAACATGTGCACCTGGAATGCACCATGCCCCGTCGCCAGCTACGTTCCAACGAATCCAGGTTGGTACCGTAGGCTTGCGGTCACCCTAGGGAACAGCCTGTAAGGGTATCTCCCTTTTTCTGAGGTCTCCCACTGAAGCTGCCATTCATACTCAATACGGATCTGCAGGTACTCCTTAATGTGTTTTATCGACAGAAAATCATCGATTTTGTAACTTTTATCAGCAAATCTGAAGCCTGCCTCTTCTTTATCTGCTTCAGGCAGATTCTGTACTCAACAGCTAGATCGACTGGTGGGAACCCTGTTAAAACATCTGCCGCGTCCACCAAGACAGAGCGGTAAGCCCGGGTTGCAAACCTTCCTGCCATGGCTTGCATCAATTGCAATTCTGATTTATATTATAGTTACCCAGCTTGCAGCCCCATACCCCCATCGTACGTTATGATGGGGAGGATAGCGGCCCTGTAGATGGTGGAGGCCGATCCCGTCGTGTCAACTCCCCAGGAGACTCGTGCCAGATTTATAAGCCTGCAGAGAATGGTCCTAGCTCGGTCAATTACCTGCCTAATGTGCTGCTCGAAGTTTAGTTTTCGGTCGATAAGCAAGCCCAGGTAAGCCGAAAAGAAGTCAGAGTTTGATGCAAACATTTTTAAATATGGATGAACGGAGCTGAATGATGAAGAGAAAAGGTAGACCAAGGACCTCATACATGAATGAAAATTGCACAATTTTTGAACGTATACTTAGGGTGGTTGTTACATTAAAGTTTGTGAAATTGCTGAAATCACTGGCATTCCCAAGAGTTGTGTCCCTGAAATCATATGCATCTAAACTTCCATAGTACTAGTGTCACACTGAGATAATTGTCTCAACATTTTTAAAAATTACGTCTAGATATAAACAAAAGTATGTAGTTTTTTGTGGAATGTATAAAACATTTTTTGGCTTGTACTTTTAATATGAGATACCCCTCGTAATTTCCTTTAGAATACTTTGAAAACTTCATAATGTTGAGGTAGGTAGCACTGACTAGATCATTTTAATGTTCCTATTATGTTAAATAATTGTACAGCAGTTATTTAATTGATTTATTGCTTTAAAATATATTTACAACAGTTGAATGCATAATTTATGTTTAAAAGAACCTAAGCATTACAAAATAGTATTTGATTTTATGCAACTAATCATATTGAAACTAAGTTAAGGCAATTGAAATATTAAATATAAAATATTAAATTCTAAGTGAGTAAATACTATTGATATTTTCCAAGATTGCATTATAAATAAATTACAAATCAACAACTATACCTTCTAAAAGGATACCTGGAGCAATTTCCGTTGAAATATGAACGTAATCAAAAGTTACATTTGCTTTGTTTTTGTCAGAGTTTATAATAATTGTTTTGTCTTCCTTACCATTTTCTTTTTCAATACTTTCCTGTTTAGTTATTATTTGTATAGATTCTTCATGCTTTATTTCATTTAGGTTGGTATCACTCAATTTATTAAGTTCATTAATCATTTCTTCATTTTCTTTATTTAAATCGGTTACTAAACCATTTAAAACCTCATTAGGAAGTAGTTTAGGCGTTTCTTCAAGTTTTAATTCCAGTTCTTGTTGCTGAATTCCATTAATTTGTTCCTTTTGATTTCCAATGATTTCATAATCTCGTTTAATGGAATCTCGTCTATAATTTGTTTTGCGTAAGATAGCTTGGAAATTAAAAGGTGGGTCGTCTTCTGATCCATTTTGACGCTTTCCAATGGTCTGCAATTCAGAAATTGGGTTTATATGCTCTCTTTGCGTTTTTTGTACATTTTTTGGGGTAGATACTTTTATATATTCAAAATCTGTATTTGCAGACATGGTAGTATTTTTTGTGTTATTGAGAGTGTCATCATCTGCTTTTAATTTTGTTGGTTCAGACATATCCATCTGATTTGGTACATCTGGTTCTGGTTCTGGTTCTAGTTCTGGTTCTGGTTTTACATCTTCATCATCATTTACATAATTTGGAAGTGGCGGAATAGGTTCTGATATATTACGTATATAAGGTATTTCTATCAGTCCAATTTGAGATTTGTTAATTACTTCTGTATCTTTATTATTACATGTCAATGATGATATAATTTGCGATGAAATTTTCTCTTTCCAACGAAAGGACGAATCCCATGCTTCGTCGTCCTCCTCTTTTTCATCGATCCTGAAATATTAATAACTAATAGTAATTAATATATCCAATCTGAAATTTAATTCTCACATTAAAATCTTAGTATTGTATAGTACAGAAAATATAAAAAGTTGGTTATATATAAAAAAAGTACGTGCATAAAAACAGGATACATGAATTTCTCTTTTAACATCTTCGTTAATATACAAGGACAATTCAAAATTGCTAGCATTTTATTTTTTATAAATGTGTTTGATGAGCTGTTACAAAGAGGTTTGGCTAATACCATAAACAATTGCAAATTGAATTATCAATACCGTCAGTTCAATTAAAAATGGCATTTAGCAATATTTCAACTTTGGTTGTACGACGTAGAATTATAAAGGTTCTTGTCAATCAGGGTGTAAATGTGGTAGAGATTCATCACAGACTTCAAACACAGTTTGAAGAGTGTTGATCATTCAGAATAGTTTTTAATTGGTACAGATTCTTCCAGGATAGACATGAACGCGTGCCCATCTGGTGTCTGGCGTGAATCCTGGGAACATTCAAAAAGTTAACGAACTTATTTATACCAATAAGAGAATTTTTGTGAAGGAAATTGCTGAAAAATTAAACGTTAGTGTTGATAGTATTGAAACTATTGTTCGTCATATGCTTAACTATCATAAAGTTAGTGCCAGATGGGTTCCAAAGCAGCATGTGGAACAACAGCAAAACTGAGTTCAAGATTGCAGAGAATTTCAGCTTTGCTATGATAGTGCCGGTGATGACATTTTGTCACATATTATAACAAGCGATGAGATCTAGCTGAAGTATACCCCAGAAATATGTTAGCAAGAAATGGTGTCATCTAAGCTCATCTCCAATTAAGAAATTCAAAATGCAACCATCGAGTGGCAAAGTTATATATTCTAGGATGTTAATGGACCAGTTTACATTAATTTTCTTGAAGAAAGGAAAACAGTTAATGCTGCTTATTACAGTGAGCTTGTTCACAGAGTTTAGCTTTAGTTATTCTTCTGCACGACAACGGTCGTCCACAACTTAATTAACAAACTCTACACTGGATAAAATAGGTTGGGACATAATGTCTCACCCTCCATATAGTCCAGATTTGGCCCTATGTGATTATCATCACTTTATGCCCCTGAAAAAGTTTTTAGAAGGCAAGAGATGCAACTCTAATGCAGAAGTGATAGATAGGGGCAAAACTGTCTACATCATCATCAAATCAAAGAATTTTTTCAACTGGAATATAGAAGCTACAGGAGCAATGAGACAAGTGCATCTTAAAGGGAGGTTGTTATTTCGAAAAATGATGTATACAAGGTTTTTCTAGAAAATTTGTATAGTGCACATCTTGTTGTTCATAGAATGAGAGTGGGGGCGTGACAGAGCGCCCTCCCCTCTTGTCACAACCTAACTGAGCCCCAGTAGACACCCAGCTGGCTAGAGAGTGAGTCAGATAGTTTTACTGCTCTTTATTTCTACACCTTTTGCAGCCCCCGTCACCATAGAAATTTATGATAGCGAGGAACAGTTCATCGTCATGAAGTTTCTCACGAAACTTGGTAAGAATGGACCCCAAATCTTTCAAGATATGAAGACAGTTATGGAGACAATGCTTTTAAACAACCAACAGTGTTTAAGTGTATGAAATGATTTTGTGAAGGTTGGGAGTGAATGAAAGATGATGAAAGGTCCAGGTGACCTTCAACTTCAAAAACTGATGAGAACATTGCTCACATAGAAAATGCCGTGCTTGAAGACAGGTGAAAGACTCAGATTGCTAGCGGAAGAGCTGAATTTGAATAAAGACACAGTGTACATGATTCTGAGAGAAAATTTGGGGATGAAGAAATTGTGCATAAAAATTGTTTCGAAGCTTTTGTCAGCTGATCAGAAAACTCGAAGAATTCAATGCTACCAAGACTGGATTGATGCAGAAGAAGGAACAGATTTTTTTGACAAGATCATAACCGGAAATGAGTTATGGTTTTACGAGTTCGACCCTGAATTGAAATCATAAAGTATGAAATGGAAAAAACCTGGCAAACCAAGAACAAAAAAAGTGCGAATTGTTCGTGTGTGCCCGGATTTGATGAGGAACAATTCGTAGATTTTCCATCATGACAATCCGCCAGCATACACATCACTAGTTGTCTGCGAGTTTTTGATCAAAAATTCAATAACATTGATGGAGCACCCACCATATTCGCCTTACTTAGCTCCATGCAATTTTTTTTTGTTTCCTTAATGCAAGTTGCTGGTTCAAGGGAGGCATTTGGGTGCGATGTAAACGACGAGGTTATTTAAGAGCATCACTGAAGATAAACTGAAGAGGTGCTTCCAGCAGTGGAAGAAACGTTGATAGAAGTGTATATTACTTGAGGGAGGAGTACTTTGAAGGGGATACTGTTGAATTACCTAATCAATAGTATAATAAAATGTTTATTCAACTTCTATATGAATTTTCTAGACAAAGCTCATATACAATGTTAATCTATAGTTTGTTTACTAGAAAAAAAATAAAATGCAGGTCAAATTTTAACTGCCCTTGCATTAGCCTAATTACCAAATATAATGTTATAGAGTATGTTTAGTGAAATTATAAATTAAAATCGTTTAAAAGGTGCATACCTTGAGTGGAATTTTTGTGTCCTGTATGTTTATATTTTCATTTTTAAATTGAATGAAGTTTTGAACAACTTAACAAACCTATTATAAAATAAGTGTCCATGATAAATAAAATGACGTAATGGACTGGTCTCAAGGTTAGGGGTAAAACTAAGATATGTTCTTGTGTGTTGAAGATTTATAATGGTGAGTGGTGAAAAAGGTTGTTTAGGGTAGGAGGTGTAACACATATTTTTAAAGATATCGTATTCTTGTTTAGAGTGCTTCAAAGAATGTATACATTAGTATACACGTTTTATAAAGTTATTTTCAAATATGATGAATTAAAAACATAACCATGAAAACTTAGCAACAACCAATGTATTTTATCTTTTACTTTAGCAAATAGCAAGAAGTCACTCGTTGCCAAATCAGGGCTGTATGTTATATGTTCCATTCATTTTACTCTAGAGATCTCCAAATCATCTTGTTTGAAGTGTAGTATAGCTTGAAGCATTGTCGTGGTGCAGGATAATCTCACTTATATAAGATACCGTATACAAGACTAATGAAAAATACGTGGTAAGCATATCGTTGTGTATCATGCTCCAGTAACTATGCATTGATTTTCAATCACTACAGTTTCAATTTGTTCCGATTATTCAAGATTTTTTAAATTTAACAAGATTAGGATCACTAGGAAACGCCCATTGGGCTGATTGCCGATTTGATTCAGATTCAAAGGCATATGTCTAACCTTCGTCATCAATGATGATGTTGTAAACTGCTTTAGAATTGCTTTGCACTATTCAACACGTAGTTTTTGCATATCTGTTAAATAGTGAGGTATCCAACAACAACAGATTTTTCTTACACTTAAATGATCGTGTAAGTTCTTCGTTATTACGGTTATGCCAATGCCCAAAGTACTCCCCAATAATTCTATAGGTAATTTGATTGTCCCATGAATCATCCTTTGGAAGGCAGCTATTTTTCATTAATAGTGGAGGAAATTGGCCGTCCTTCTCTTAATTTATCCCTCAGCACAATCCTATCACATTTAAATTCATTGTACCAAGTGCAAATAGTTCTTAGAGGATGTGCTTATCAAAACAAAATTAGAATTATCCAACTACAGAAAAATAAATATTCATTTCGTTACCTACTTGATGTTTTATCCCTGTTACTCTCATAAAAGCTTTTATCAATCTTTATATCATACCTTATACCGATCTTTTGTGATTCTTCTCTGGTCTAGATACGTACAGATGGACTTTTGCTTAAATTAGAAAATTAAAATTTTATAAAATTATAATAAACATGCCACTGGGTATTAAAAAATAAAGTAGCAAAATAATTAAATAGACCGTTTCTCAATTTACATTTTTATTACTTTTGACATTACATCATTTGTGTAAAATATTTTTAGCTTTTGTATTATAGATTTACAAAAATAATTGGTTTTACTTTCTCTTACCCCCATTTGAAACTATAGGTAAAGAAGGAACTATTGGTTTCATCCAAAATTTTCAATATTGAATTACTAAGGAATGTTTTCTACAACTTTTAAAGTAGCTTTTGTTGATTTTATAAATAGAAGATAAACATGTATTTGTTTAATACAAAATATGATGGCTAAAACACATTTTTGTATACTATAATTATACATAGTTTTATATACAGGGTAGTCTGCTTGATGTTAATTGGTTGTGTGCTAAAAAGGGAAATTTTCAAAAAACAATCGTCTCATTTAAAGCATTATAGAAATGCATTCGAGATGTAAAATTATTCAACTTTTCAAGTACTTTCAAGATTATTTTCATCTTTGACTTTGGATTTTTTTCGTGTCGAAAATGTGCCCAATGAACTATTATATTCAAGCATTTAATGTATTCAAAAATTCAAACTACATTTGAATCCTTCTATAAGTATATCACTTTCCACAGTTGTCGTAGGACCATCCCAATTTTTATAGCACTTATGTGCCAAAGGAGTTGTATACAACGTTTTCACCCTATTACAAATGCAGCAATATCTATTATGTATTCCATTGAATAATATTTTACCGGTTTCCTGATCAACAATGCAAGCCTATAATAATTACCTTAACAGGGTAATGTTGCCTAAATCGCACCAGTTTTCACATTTGTATTTTTAAATCAAATTCTAATTAAAATAACCAACTCTTTTTTTCCCTCAGAATCATCAGGATCTTAACCAAATTGAGTAAAAATGTCAAGATGATAGATTATTATTTTCATGGTTTAAAAGCAGTCAATTTGCAATTCTACAAATGGTACGATTTAGGAAACTAGTTTCTTATATCACGCTCATGCTTGCTAAAATCGCACCACACCATTTGTACAAGTTTGTAAAGAAAAAGAAAGCAGCATTCGAAATATGAAAACCATTATTTGAATAAGAAATTTGTAAATCGTTGAAAAAACACGGTCAAGATCACTTCAAGAATCAAAATTACAATGACAAATAATTGAGATAATTTTAAAGAACATGGAAAACTCACAATATAAGGTAAGTGCTTATGCAGAGTAAGTTATGAGCAATAATCACATAATCATTTCTTGGCAGTGGCCACAAAGTGTCCGGCGCATGATTTTTGTGCCCAAGTTTTGCGGACATCGCACTACATCATGTCTTTCATTAATATTTCTTGACAAGTTCAGCTTCTTTTCTTTTGAGTTTCCTGAATCTTGTTATAGAAGATGGCTGTCTGTGGCTCTAGATGCTGAGAAAGTCTGCTGTTTTTAGAAGCAGGGCTGTGACAAGTTTTAACGAGCTTTCTTGCAGTCGCAAGAGCAGCAGGTGTTATTTGTACTTCCTCTTTTTCTTGTAGCATCATTATTTCCACATCATATATATATTTCATTCCCTTTCCTGGCAATCACCACTTCTCCCTTACCATCATCTTCAATTGTGCGATTCTGATTTCCTTCGTTTTCTCCTATGCAGTTGGCAAAATCAATGTTGGTGAATAAATGGTGTTTCATTAGCCACAATCCTGAGGCTTCGAACCTATTAGTTTTGTTTCTCATTGTCACACATCTTTTATCAGCCTCAGCAAGATGTCCTGTGACATGACATTGCCAAAGAGGGGGAGAATTGGTCCTGTACCATTTGGATGTATCATCATCATAATACAACAGGAATGGTTTGAATATTGCCGCATCAAAAGGCTGCAAGCAATAGGTTGTGTGGCCTGGGAGTTGCAACAGGATCATCCCATTTTCTTGTGCAAGATTTATCACCTCCAGGTTTTTGGAATGGGTGGCATGTCTATTTAAAAGAAGATAAACTTTGTGTTTCTTCGAAGATTTAACATAAGAAATTAAATTCTTGAACCATTCCAGAAACAATTCTGTAATAATGTAGCAAGATTCAGACACTCTTACAAGGTTACCAGAGGGTGTTCGGATCTTGAGTATGACATGATCGTGGCCTCTTTTAAGAATTAGCATCAGAGAAACATACCCTCCTGCAATGTTGGTACATCAGACAAAAGTTGGGTTTATCCCGCTTTTGACACTTGTCAAAGCTCCCACTCGCTTCTTTCCTTGTTCTGCCTCAATTTTGGAGCTATTTTCTGAACTGACTATTTTTTGCGATTAACTGAAAGTTTTTCAGACTAACGAAGGCTAAGATTAGCATGTCTTCTGAGAAATGCATAATACAATTTTTGCGTGCTTGCTTGGTCTTTTTGCTAAGGGTTTTCAATATGAGAGTTTTATTCTAAAATCGTGTAAGTCAAACTCCTCTCTTCACTAGGAGTGAACCCAAATAGGCTTCTTTCAAAACTCAATATTACTTCAATTTGTTGATGTTCTACATCTTACGGTAAAGCATGCTGTCTGCGATTAACACTCATTTTGTCTGTTTAAACATCTTGAAACTTCACCTTAAAAATGACAAAAAAGCTTTTTCGCGAAACCATACTTTCTTTAGATATGATTCAGTCAATTCCAATAGTCCTTGAGTACAAATATTACTGTCTTCATAGACAGGGAGCATCATTTTAAATGCTCCCTCTTCTCCTTATCATTCCCCATTGGTGTTTGCAAAACAGTGATTAGAAAAGCATAGGGTGCAATCTTTATAATTCACACGACAAACTAGTACAAAAATATAGTCATCTAAAACGCACAAAAATGTTATACATTCCCCTCACTAGAGAAAAATCTGGTAAAACTGATGCCAAACTGGGAACAGAAATGGAAGCTCAAAACCAAAGGAGAGAAAAAGTAAGAAACCCAAAAGAAATTAATCGTATTCAAATATTTACTTGCTCACAATGGTCCTACAAAAGTAGCATAGCCAAAATTAACCTGGCAAGCACCAAAATAGATCACTTAGGCATGGCATAGATAATTAGAGTTCTACCTCAAAGTGTAAACACTAAGAGCAAAACAGTTCAAAGCCATAATTATATGGAGGTTCAGAGGAAATAATCAACGAACTTGCAACTATCTCAGAAAATAAAGATGCCTACAGCACAAAAGAAATGAGACAGTCACAACACCGGAACAAGTGAATAGACTAGGAAAGCTTAAGGCCAAAAGAAAGATCAAAATACTTTATCAGGGACTAAACCCATAAAGAAACTTTAGGAGCCAAAAAAGAAAGCAGGGGAATGCTTGAAGTAGTGAAACTACTTGATAAACTATCGAATAGATACCGTAACAGTACATAACAGAAATCAGAAAGAGGTCAATGCAGCTAATTAAGATTTGATGCATATTTTTGAATCACCCAAATCACGTTTGTGGGTTGTGAGTAGCATGAGGGAAAAGGAACGCTACCTAGTGAAAATAAGTAAAATTGTGTAATAATAAAAATTTCAGTTTCTATAATATTAAAAAAGTAACTCAGAAAATCTCAGATACAAAAGCATAAATAAAACAACAATCTGCAATTTTGTTTTTTCTGCCATATTAAATACCTATCGTTCTCAAGTGACATCATAGGTTTTCACACTCCCTGTGACCTTTTACTGCCCATTATCTATGTGCCGATTTTTATTCTCATTTTATACCACTTTTTGCTTCAGTGTATGGTTTATCATATACATATACCAATATTTGGCCATTTTAAAAATTAAAAAAGGCTAATTTAAAAAGCGATTTGTTTCAAGTTGTGTCTAAGGCTTTAAAAAGAAAAATATACTAAATGAACATATTTCTGATTCTTTTCTCTTTAACCAACTTTTTAACCCTAGCTAATTCATATAGTGTATTACTGAACTACTGTCCTTAATTTTGACCTTACATTTGTATTACTAATATATGGATTGAAATATTTGTGACATTTCTACATTGAAAATTAAAAACTGACCTACCGTAACTTAATAGTAAACATTTGTTTGAAAACTGCGGTCTGAGTGTGATTATGTTGTAATCAAAACTGCCATCGTTATTGTAAGTTTTGGATTACATTTAGACCAACGATGTCATCCAACTTGAACCGTAATGAAATTGGAATAACAGTTATATTATTCTTTTAAAATTTAGAAGTTAAAATGACTGCGACTTTATTGAAAACTAGTTTTAGGATTTCCAAATTAAAACTGCAGATTTTTGCATGTCATTACTTAACAATAATTCAACATTTTACTATGAGATCTTTCCCAAAGATTGATAATGCCAACACTAAAAATAGATGGGAATTGGCATTAATGTAATGTGAAATCAAATAATATTAATTGTCATCGCATGTCAAATTGTTTGTTAATATCATTTAATATTAAAATGTATTATAACACTAATTCAATATGAATTAAACTTTCTGTCAATAAAAAATGCTTTCTTCTACCTGCATTTTATTTTTAATGCTGCAAAATGTGAAATAATTATAACATCTTACCTAAAGCCACATTTCATATGATTTAAAAAATAAAAATTTAAATTTATGTTTACATGGATCGACTATAAATGCATTATAGTGCTAGTTTTCCTATTAAAAAAATACTAGACATCTTTATTCCACCAGGTTACCTTTAGTTCTTGAACAACCTGTTTCTTTAAGAGGAGTTTTTGCCAATACTACTATTAACAAAATTATCTTACCATAATAATAATGTGTTTATTTGTCACTGCAAACCTTGTGAATACAAAAAACTATTAAAACATGAATTAAAAGTGTATTAAATTATAAATTAATAAACAATTCATAATTCTTCAATTGAAACTGCATTATTTAGATTATTAAAGTAAATACTTCCAACACGGGTCTGAAAATTTATTTTAAATTAAACTAGTTAATATTTTAATTGTTATAACAATTTAACATAAAGATTCAAAATCTCTACCAACATGACCTTAACTTTGCTATGCGACTTTCAAATTAATTCTGACTAATTTTATTTTAATTTTGAGTTAACCATATTATACACCATTTTTTGCAATTACAATAAGTTCAAATTTTATTATTTATACCTTAGTTATGCTTGAGTCATATCCTTTTGTAAAAGACAATTATAATAATGATGTCGAACCATTTTTATTTCAACAGTTTGACAGTTTTTCTATTGTCTAGCCAATTCTCCTTCCTTTGTTTTACTTCAAATTTAAATAAGTGACAGTATTCAGTAATACTATATATATGTCATATGTATAAAATTTCGAATGTAATTTATTATATAAAAGCATACTTATCACTTAATGAGAGAGTACACATATAGGAAGTATCAAAATATGGTATTTCTTCTATGTGAAATGGTAATTTTAAAACCGACAATTTTTTATTCCCAATCCAAGCATCAACCTGGGCTTTTGGATCAATACCATCTAAATTTACTGGGCTAACCTTTTCTAAAATATTCATCACATTTTGATTATAAAGATGAACCTTAAAAAAATTAATGTTTTTAAAGATCAGTAAAAGAAATAACTTTAAATTACCTGTTGAGACAGATTATATAAATCTTGAAATTTTGCAGCACGATATTGTAGAAGAACATTAAACATTGACTTGGATCTCCATTTATTGAAATAAAATCTAATAAAAGTAATCAAATCTTCATCAAATGTATTGTTATCAGAATCAATTTGTGATTTTCGTTCTGCATATCTTCGGTAAGCTAAAACAGGTTTTAGTGTTAATTATTGTAATCATACAGGGTCTTCTATGTAGAACATTATGTAGACTTTGTAATGGTTGTTACAATAATAATAGAATTTAGTTATAAGAATTTATTTTTGTAACACCCTGTATATGTATTTTCTTATTTTTATTTCAAAACAAACTTATTCTTTCGGATTATTAACATTAGAATTTTGTGCAAATTGTATATTCTGTTATGTTGTCATTTTCAATGATTTAGTAATCACAGGAACAAGAGCAATTAAATTGTTAGTTTTAAAATTCTTAAATACTTATATTTAAATAAATTGAATTTTATCTGTTCACAGCAAACAGGCAAGTAAGCAGGGAAATAGGAGGAATATGGTATTCAATCCAGCAGGCAGTACTGTCCTAAACTTCTAATGGACGTGTCGCTAATTCTCCTTTAAAATAATGTTTACCATTAATATTCGCATTTTATTAGAGAACATGACATACTGTAAAAAGAGAAATTAGTGACAAATCTTTTGGAGGACTGCCATGTTTTTTTTGTGTTGCATATATATGTCAGTGAATGGGGCCCCTTAGAAGAGCGTGGAAACTGGTAGCAAGACGATCATTGCAAGCAAGTTAGAGGTTTTATTTATTGGTCAGAGTTGATGTCTATCTCCTGTTTAATTCAATCTACTTGGTTCCAATATTTTACAGCTAACTTAGAAGCCTATTGTAACCATTATCAACCTATAACGCTCAACTGGAGGACCGGATCTAGTTACTGCTAGCATAGACAAGGATGTAAAACCCGGAATCCTTGGTTGTTTCCTATTCAGTAAAATTCAATCAATTTCATTATAATTAAAATTTCAATCCATTTTTGTATCTACTTAAACTGTAATCATTAAATTGTGATTGTTACTGTGATTGTATTATATCTGATACATCTTTTGTTAGTAACATATTACTAATTACCAGTTAGCAATCTAGTCTGTTAATTACCTAATAATAATTATAGAACACCTAAAAGTGCTCATACACCACAGTTGTTTCTGGTCATTATATTTTTCTGCACTTGCCACAACCTGAGATAAACTGAACTGCTGGAGTGCCTTTCAAGTGAACTTCTGCTATTTCAAATGAAGGTTACATTTTGAAACATTCAATGTTCAATTTAAGGTTATAAGTTAACGCTATTGTTGAAAATTGGTTATAACTTATACGAGAACTAAAAACTAATAAGAAGCTAAACAGTTTAACCAGAAAGTTTTAGATCCTCTAGACACACCAGAAATTGGAATCAACTTCATTATTTTTTATTTATTTTATTAAATTTCAGGGCAACATGTAGTACTGTTTTCATTATGTTTGAACTTCTCTTCAAAATCTCGCAAATGTAGGAATTCAAATGAATTTGCATATTTCTGTGTATATAATTTCAAAAAATCAATGTCTTCGTACTTATTGTCGACAAAAATGAAATAACAACAGCCATTAAAAGAATAAGAAATTGCCTCAAATGCAATTTTTTCTAGTTAAGAATATTTACCTCTAATTGGGCAAGTTTAACCCATATTTTTACAAGTATATTACATCTATTTTTCTTTCATTTGTAGGTAATTCTAGTTTATCCAGTTCAATAAGTCAAGTAAAAATGCAAGAAATGGCACCATAGAATGAAATCAATAGTAGTTTCTTAAAACACCTTCTTCCTGATCGCTTTATATCAATTTTCAAGAACATTTATCAATTTGTATTAGTTTCGCTAGAATGGAAAAAGTAATGGCATTCTCACCAAACATTATTTTCTGTGTGGTAAAACAAAAGTCTTGACTGGGCTATTAAATGATTCAGAGGTAGTTTAATGATTTTCGTTGCTGTCATACGAGCATCTGCATTGCTGAGTGATCTAACAAGCAAAAAGATACTCGTACACTAGAAACGATAACTAAAGTGCATGATTTGGATATGAAAAAATGTGTGTAAGATAGGTTCTAGGTTTGCTAATATTGGACCAAAAATGTAATCGTTCAACAACTTCAGAGTATTGTTTGAAACTGTTTAAGTGTTACATCTTAATATTTGTATCAATTTATTACTGTTTCATGAGATTTGGATCCAACACTATACTCCAGAAACCAAAAATCAACTGAAACGATGGGTAGGTGCTGATTCAAGTGTACTGAAGGAGGCAAAAGTGGCACCATCGACTGGTAAAGGCACGGCAGCTGCTTTTTGGGATACTTGCGAAATAATTGTCTTTAACTACGTTAAAGAAAGTATAATAATAACAGGAGAGTATTGTTCATCATTGTTGGACGTGATGAATGAAAAATTAAACAAAATCGTCCACATTTGTCAAAGAAAAAAGTTTTTACTACGATAATGCATCAGCTATTGTAACTGCAAAAATACACGAATTGTTTTTCGAAATGCTTCCACATGCCTCATATTCACTCGACATGAACCTTTCTGATTATTTCTTATTTCCAAACATGAAAACTTGGCTTGCTAGTAAGAAATATTCATCCAATGGCGAAAGGATTGCCAAAGAAGCCGTATACTTTGCAGACTATGATACAATTTATTTTACTAAAGGCATTGACATCTTAAATGTCGTTGGAATAAGAGTATTAAGTTGGAGGGAGACTATATTGAAAAATACTTGTTTAATTTTTACCTGACTTATTAAACTACTGTCATATGTCAATATTAAATATATTTACAATAATCGAATTTTTAGGTGTAACATTTTTGAATAACAGATTTCATTTTGTTGAATTCATCAAGTGAAATTTGTTTGTTGGATTAAAAAATTTTGACTACATTCTATATGTGATATTAATTTGTGTGACTTTACATTCTAGTATATCTAACAAGGGAATGCTGTGAAATACCCTTGCCGATTTTGATAAAATTTTAGGTGAAAATAAGGGACTCATACTTTTTTATATGTGCTATAGTCTGTTTAAGGGGCAAAAACTACCCTCAAAAATTCACAGTCTTTTTTCATTAACTATCTCAACAGCTAAAGCTCGCAGTAAAATTGTGCAGATTGACACGAGATCTATTTTCTCAGTACTTCCACCCTAACTGTACAATTTCTTTGAAATCCTAGCCAAACCACCCTCCAACCCCCAATTTAGGAGTTAACTCTTAATCCTGTATTGCAATCAGCATAAAAAATTTTCTAGAAATTCTACACATCAAAATAAGAGTTAGCAATTTCAGGTTTTTTTGATTTTTATTATATAAGGAGTCAAAATGACCTATTATCATTATTAAAACATTACATTAGATTTAGATAGTTCATCTAGTTTGTATTGCGGTTAAAATGGCAATTTTACGTTATGCTTTAATAGATTAAAAATCTACACCAACACTGTAACACTTTGCACCCTCGCATCCAGTTGGAAGTCAAAATATATTCTCCTGATTTCTTGGAAACTCGAAAAATCTCGTAATAGAAATTGAGACACATAATTTATGTATTTTAGATTAAATTTATAAAATTTATTTTTAATTTAACCGTATTCAAAAAAAACAAACAAACATGAAACTGTGATGGTAATGTTCACCCCTTAAATGGGCTTTATAGCAGATATAAAAAATATGCGCCTTATTTTTATCCAAAGAATTTATATCCAAAATTTTATCAAATTTGGCGGGGTACACTTCATGGTATTCCCTTTGTAAGTGTTGTTTACTGTATTAATACTCATATATATTAAACATTCAGGAGTCTTGATTTGCTATTATTATTGACTTTGAAATAAAACATTTTTACCCTTATTACTTAGATGTTTGCTGTTAGTTTGTTTGGTAGTTGAGGCTTCGGGATGCGGAAATTTCGTGGCCCTCTTGAACTAGAACTGTTATATAGTCATTTCGTCATACCTACTAGAATTTTGCCAAATCTGGAGGAGTTACACTGGCAATAAGAATTATTAATGTGCCAAACATCACATTGACACGGGACCTACAATTTGACTTCCTTATCTAAGAAGAAGGCATGTTTTTTAAATTTTTCTCCACTTCGATCGGGTTTGAACCCAAATCCCTTGGGTATAAAGGCAAAGATTCCATCCACTAGACCAGTCAGGGCTGGTTATTACTTAGATGACTACCACGTCTACTTTAATGGTTTGCATTTAGTCATAAATTTATATCAATAATTTTTGTGTTATTATTATGGTGCTGGAATATTTTAAACACATTATACAGGGCTATTACTGAGTAATGACGACCCTGAATGTCCCAAATAGGCAACCCAATTTACACTTTCATAGGTCGCTATTCCAATAAAACAACATAGATACATTATTTGTCATATTTCCAACTGTTAGTAGTTAAGTTGTAATATTTAAACTACTACGAGTATAATGAACTACTAGTAAAATTGGTATTCACCTTTAATGGTATTTGAAAGCATAAATGTTATATTAGTCAAGCAAGCATTCGCAGTAGTTCAAACATCCTAGTCATTAATCTTGACTTTATTGTCCAATTGTACTCATTTATTAGAAGATGATTCAAATAACAAAAAGACTGATATGATTTTAATTTTTGGTGAATGCCGGAAAAACGCCGTTGCTGCCGCAAATTTGTACCATCAACGCTATCCACATCGTAGAGCACCCACCGACAAAATTTTTTGCAGACTTGAAACTCAGTTAAGAGAAAATTGACCTTCTACTAAAAGACCTAGACAAAGAATTGCCACAAGTGAGCAGAATGAAATGGCAGTTATCTGTAGTGTAACAGAAGATCCCCATATAAGCCAAAATTCGATTGCTAGAAATCTTGAAATAAGCCAGTCTTCAGTAAGTAAAATTTTACGTG
>JAHWXV010935167.1:0-11434 GCA_024586415.1 Phrixothrix hirtus | reverse complement strand
CACCATACAAATTTAGGCACTTATCATAGCGGTAAACAAGCTTTGAAATTCCATTGTCATAAAATTCTGCCACCTGAGACTTCAACCAATTAGTCACGCCTTCCCTCAGTTCCTCATCGTCATCAAAGCGCTGTGTTGCGAGCCACGACTTCATCTTTGGGAAGAAGTGAAGTCGCTGGGTGCAAGGTCCGGATTGTATGGTGTATGAGGAAAACCTTCCACTGAAAATCTTCAAGGACTGGTCGGGTGCGATTTGCCGTGTGTGGTCGGACGTTATCGTGAAAAAACAAAGTTTTTGTACTCAACTATCTTCTACGCTTGTTCTGAATCGCTCTTCTTAAATTTTGCAAAGTTTGGCAATACCTCTCAGAGTTTATTGTTGTTCCAAGTTCAAGGCAATCAATAAGAAGCACGCCTTTTCTGTCCCAAAAAATGGTTGCTATAATTTTCCTTGCAGACAAGGTTTACATGCATTTTTCTCAGCTTTTTTTGGGAAATTTGTGTGCCCCCACTCCATAGACTGCAATTTAGTTTCGCAGTTCACATGTTTGACTCATGACTCGTCTCCTGTTACGATTTAATCCAGTAATGAGTCGGCATCTTTGTTGTAAAAGTTCAGAAATGTTAATGACGCTACCATGTGCTGATTCTTGTGATTTTCTGTCAGGAGTTTTGGGACCCATCTTGCACAAATTTGTAGTATCCCAGTTTCTGAGAAACAATTTCATGCAACAAACTGCATGAAATTTGTGGAAAATTGAGTGAAAACTCTGTTATTGTGAATCGGCGGTTTTCTCTAACCTTTTCATCGACTTTTGCAGTTACAATGCTTGGTCGTCCACTTCGCTCTTCGTTGTGTACATTAGTTCAGCCATTTTTAAACCTAATGCACCATTTACGCACTCCATCTTCAGTGATAACGTTGTTCCCATACACACACAGTTGTCGACAAATTTCAATAGGTTTACATTTTTTCGCTAACAAAAACCTTATTAAAGATTGCACCTCACAACTCATGGAATTTTCTATTGCGGCACATATTTCAAACTGTTACTGTGAAATAACGGAGAACGACACAAACCTTGCGCTAACACGGCTGGATGCTGACTGAGCCAAGGAACACACAAACACTAAGATAGGCACGCTGCGCGTGCTCAAAGCGGCTGCAGACGAAAATGTAACTGACTTTATGGATAGCCCTCGTATTTACAGTGCATCATGTAAATTGTGCGGCAGTGGTTATAAATGGTATAGATAGTGGAGGACAAGCACAAATAAAATCTCACAAAAAATTCTAGGAAACACCAACATTATGAATTGTTTCAAAAAGGGGAAACATCACAATCAACTTTCGTCATATCATCAGAAAGGGGATTCCACTAAGCAAAGGTATATTTTTATTTGTTAGATTTAAATTTCCTTATGAAACATTTTTGTAAGTCCAGGAAAAATTATTCTAACTAATGAGCAAAAAATAGCCAAAGCTGAGATTTTATGGTGTTTAAATGGCATTTTCCATAACTTTTTATTTAAAGGCAATGAAATTGCTAATAAAATATGTAAAATAATGTTTAGCGATTCAGATATTGCTAAAAATTTTAAAATGGGTGGAACAAAATCTAAATACTTAATCCAATTTGCAATTGCTCCTTATGTAAAGGAATTATTATTGAATGATATGAAAACTATCCCTTTCACATTCAAATTTGATGAAACTACAACAAAACAAGTAAAGAAGCAATGTGATGGTTATATGCAATACTTTTCAAATATGCATAATAAGTGGTGAATGCCTATGCTGGTTCAGTGTTTTTGGGGTATTGTTCAGCAGTGGACTTAAAAAATCATTTTTTTGAATTTGTTAATAATTTTTAATTTAATTTACATTATTTGCTATATTTCGGTATGGATAGACCCAATGTTAATTTAGCATTTCAAAAAGATTTAAAAAACTGAATTAAGGACAGCTTATAACACTGATATTTTAGATATTGATACATGTTCTTTACATCCTGTACCCGCAGCATTTGTAAAAGGACTAGCAAAGTTAAATTTCGAATTTGAATCATTTGTGTATGACTTGCACTTTTCAAATTCAGTAGTGCATGTTGAGCAGATTTTGAGTTAATTAGCTTGGTAGCAGAATTAAAAACTAAAAATATGTTGAAACGTAAGCAGTAGATGGTTGAGACTTTATAAAGTATTAAAACGCATTTATGAGCAATGGGATAATTTGCATGAATATTTTTTAAAGCAATTGCCCAACCAAAAGAATTTTGATCAAACAATACCGAATATTCTTAGATACAAAAACAAATAAATTTTTAAAAAATTCAGAAGAATCGAAACTACATTTTATTTGCACTTCGTATAACTTAAGGTCTTCAGTACTTCTTAACAAAATTTCAGACTGATGAATTTTTTATTTATGTTCTGTATCCATATATTGGTAATTTATTGTTCACATTGATGACTAAATTTGTGAAAAGGGAATTGCTTATTGTCACTAATAATATTGCTAAAGAACCAAGATTTAAAGAGTGTTAACTTGGATAATAATATTAATTTAAAACTTATAATGGATATAGATGTTGGCATGGGAGCAAGAAAACTTCTATCAAGTATAAAAGAAAATTCATGTGTGTAGGGTTGAATTTAAAGCTTGCTATGTAGTTTTAACAAATTATTTGCTAAAAAAGCTACCGATTGATAACATTCTATTATGAGATTTGCAGTATTTGCATCCTCAATTATCTCAAGAAAAGCAAAGCTTAGTGCTATTGGCCGTTTGGCAGTTATGATCGGTAATCGGTAAATATATTTTTAGTTGTTTAAAAATGATCAATTCATAGAGTAATTCCATAAAAACTTCTTAAATTTTAATTTTCAATCTAAAAAAAATTGTTTATTCAAATACGAGTGTATTTATCTTTTTGTTTTGAAAGGCATTAAAGAATACAAAAAAATCAAGGCCGTTCTTATCAAGTGGAGGATATTCCCAAGACTTGGATTAGAATCCAAGATTGTAATTAAATTAATTGTATAGATTTATACTGGAATAAAATCAGTGCTATACATGATTTGCAAGGAGAATTTAAATACAAGCAATTATCCAAATTAGTCAAAACCCATTTAAGTCTTTCATTTGGCAATACAACCTTAGAAAGAGGGTTTAGCTTAAATAAATTTGTTTTAGATAGTAAACAATCTTTAAAAGATGATACTATCATAGCATAGAAAGGTTTCCTATTACTTCAAGATTATATGAATTAGTAAATCATTCCAGTAGTGCTTACAAAAAAAATTTTGCTTATCAAGCAGCGAAAAAAGATGTAAAGCATAAAAACAGCGCAAAGGATACACCAAGCAAGAGCAATTGAAAACTAAACAAAAACAACAAATTTAAGATAAGCTAGAGATGCTAAACTTACTGAATAAAAAGCTAAATTGGATATAGCTCAAAACATGGTTAAAGATGGTAAAGACAAATTATCGTCACTTCTTATACAGAAAATTATGAAAAAAGGAGACGTAGCAGCTGTGCATTTTCTAATTTCTTTTGGCTTAGATATTCAAAAAGTTATTAATGAATTAGAAATAAATATAGTTCATTAAATAAAACCCTTAAACTTTGAATTATGTTATATTTACTCTATTGTAAATTTTCTTTTTAATGTAGGTATTCTATATTAACCACATGTCACAGAAAATTATTAATCCTAAATAAATCTTTCATTTTCAATTTTTTTTAATAATTTTTTGACTTGTTTAATTTTTTTCAAATGCCGATTAATGGATAATTTGTAATAAAAATATCCTAAAATGTTGGCACAAACATTACTAAAAAAAATTGCAATTTACCAGTAGGAACCCTGAACTTCTTTCCATGTACATTGGTCCTATATTTATACACTAAGCATGACGGAGAGATAGTTATTTTAGCATGGACTACCATTGAATATCATACAGCAGAATGAACTGGTTCTATTCGGACCCAGTTAGAGACCAAATTTACAATTCTATCATCATTTGATCTACAAACAATTTTTTATTGATTTTATCAATCCTATAATCAGGAACCTTTAATCATCTTTTTCAACTCTTGTTTAGGCGTTAGCAAATAATTTTGTTTTCTGTTCTCTCTGATTGTTCCTGTAGCTTTTATTTTTAAATCACATAATGCATATAACAAATTTAAATTAGTAAAAAAATTATTAAAATATAGATGAGAAGAGCCTGTCTTATGGGTTTTCAATAACTTTGCAAAATGCAATACAAGCTCCCCTCCTAGTCTGAGATGAGGCTTGACGTTAATAGGGTTAATAGTGAACGATGTAGTTCAACTGTGTAGAACCCCACCTAATTTTAAATCCAAATTAGATTGGTTTTCTGTGTATAAATTGCTTCATTCCATGTCTACCCAAGTATTTACACATTGACTTGTCAAAGCTGTAAAATTCTTCCACAGGAAAATATTTTAGAAAATATTCATCCAATAACTTCAGTAATGAATGTATTTTTGCATATTTAACAGATGTATTTATATTGCTATTTTGGGAATTCATCAAGATTGTTTCAAACCTGTTAGTGCTAATAGCATTTTTTACTAGAAAGTGTTTGATATTCCTACTTGCCTCCCAATATAATCTTCTATGAAGCATTTAAGTATATCCACTATAAAGCAAAATTCCTAAAAGTGCTTTAATTTATTTACTGAAAATATACATGTGTCTGGGATATAAGGAACATTGTTTAATCTAATTTGAAAATAATTTTTACAAATTTTCGCATAAAAATTGATTACAAATCCAGATCTGGATTGACCTACATTCAATCATGTGTTGAATTTACAACACGGGAAAGTTTGTTTATTTAATATATTACTGTACTTTAATCGGTTTGCTTTACTATTAGTGAATCAAAACTGCTGTGTAATGTTACTGTAGTAATAATTTGAAGATAGTTTTAAAATTATGTATTTCAATTTGTATTATCTTGTACATTTCTGATACCATTGCAAAAATATTTTTGCTAAAAATTACTGAACACAAAATGTTGCTTAACTCTAAAGATTTTCTCTAATAACTTGCTTTAACATATTTTTTCCAGAGAAACCAAAGGTTATCAAAGACATAAGAATCATAGTAAGTTTTAAAAAAATTGTTAGAGCTGTTTACAAGAAAAAACTTAAAAATTGCAAGAATAAAATGGCACTTCCGGCCATTTGATTTTAACTAAATTCTTGTCATCGCATGTCGATAAGGTAGCAAACAAATGTAAAATTTCATTTATTAAGTACTTGCAGTTACTTGATTTTCAGAAATTTATGAGAGAAGCGATGAAGTTCATATAAAACAGAATTAAATATACTAGGTTAAAAAAAATTGTAGAACCAATTTCAAGAAAATTGTGAAAAATTAATCATTCAGGCAATATCTAAAAAAGACAAAAATAAAGTACTACTTCTGATGTTTCGATTTAAACCAAATTCTTGATTTCGTATACTAGGGTAGTTATGACCTCAAATATAAATTTTCATATAGCTAAGACTTTTAGTTTCACAGTTATTTTATTTAGAGTTAACGGTAAAGGTACTTCTGTTATTCAATTTGTGGCAACATTTTTGAGAAACTGCATAGATTATTTGAAAGGGCATTAAATGGTGAAGAAATATAGTCAGTTTAAAAAAATCATTTAGGGCAATTTCAAGAAAATCTTGAAAAACCAAAAAATAGCAAGAGTAAAGTGGCACTTCCAGTGATCCGATTTCAATTAAATTGTTGCCAATAGTAAATGGTTACAAACTTAAACACTGAAATTTTGTTTAAATCTACAATTTAGTTTTTGAGATATCTAATTTCAAAATACATGATTTCTGGTCTCGGAGGACCTAAAAGCATGTATTTCCACAAACATTTTAGTTGAGAAAATAAAAATATATTCAACACAAAATAGCTGGTGGCATAACTTAAAGAGTTGTGCTATTGTTTTACATTTAATTTTCTTATGATTTCTAATTTTTGAATAAGTTATACATATACATGCACACATTAAAATCATTTCACAGAAGAAATACCCAATGATGTCATACTTATTCGCCAAATTTTTCTTCCAATTAAAGATTTGTAGTTATCTTCTGTAAGCAATTAAATACAGAAACTTCTTCAGTAATTGGAAAAAAAAATTAAAAAATATAACGAGTAAATATGATATCACTGTACCAATTTTTAAAACACGATTTTCAAATTTTGGCTGTTTGATAAACATGTATTTTCACTAAAACTTCAACATCAAAAATTTGAATAAAAAAAGGGTATTTTTTAACATTAAATCGCTTTGTAAGAAACTTACTACGATGTAAGAAATAAAAATTTGATATTTTATAAGATGGATGTTAAATCAGGACCCTAGAAGTAATTCAGTTTCAATCAAAAGCAGCAGATATAATTTATAAACATTTAATGTTTTTACTGAACCTTTTAATAAAAAAATAAAAATTTTATATTATATACATTATTTAATATAAAATTTAGACATTGTTGTGTAATTTTTAGGATTACATACATACATAAATATTGGCAGTTTTTAAAATAATAGCGAGTTTGACCACGGGTGTAGTGCATATTAGCTGCTTTCTATTCATAAAAAATAGTATAAAAAGTAGGAAAAGTAATTTTTGTAAAATGAAAACTGCTGATGTGCACTGCACTGGTGTATTGCACCAAGTCGAATTCTCTATAAATCAGCACTTTCAATAAGTACATTTAACTTACATTAAAACTTGACTTAGTAAGCTACTAACAGTTATAACCACAAAATACTCCTTTTAATAAAGTTTTTAATGTTATTCAAAAAATAAACATTTTTTAAAATTAAGCATCCAAATATTCATATGTAGTCAACGCAATTACATACATATCTGAAATTAACTAATATGATTTTTTGTTCAATGTCTTTTTCCATATAAATGCAAACATTCAATTGTAAACAAGTAAAAGTAAAAGCACCGGTAAAATTTTCCAAAAGTTTTAGTTCATTTAACCAAAAAATGTTAAGATTTTTTGTTTATTTTTACCTTAGGAATGTGCTTCTGACAGTTAAAAACTGTAACTTTACGAAATATATTTAGTAATCTGTGAAAATGCCATCTCACAACCATTAATCCAGGCAGCAAGTTCATACAGAGCTGCAAACTTGGACGGACATTTATTAACAAGAATTATAAAAACATTTGTTGAAAACAACATTTTGTTGCAATAGATGATAAAACACATTTTTTATTCAAATGTAGTTTTTAAAACAAAGGTAGGTCAATTTTATTATTATTTGTATTAAGCAAGGTTCCAGGATATGTATGTATTCATATATATTTATAGAGAAATGTAATTTGTTTAATGTTGTAAAAAATACATTCAAAAATGTTCAGATATTTTTGTTAGCAGAGAAATGGTAAACATAATTAAATATGTGATATGCTGCAACAAGAATTGCATTGTTAATCTGAAATTTAAAAATGTGAAATAATTTGTTTGGGTACACAGCAAAATTATTTAATGAATGCAGAGTTTTCTACAACATTAATCACTTACATTGTCCTGCAAATACAGTAAAGCATCAATTATCTGAACTAATTGAAATCAAGAGCAGTTTGGATAATCAAACACTAAGTTTAGCCAGATTAGATACTTGTAAAATACTTCTTTTCAAAGAATAAATCGCCGATTTACAATTTATAAAATATTGTGTATGTTAAATTTCTCTCGGTCACTTATTTTTGTGGTGTCGTTTTGATTTGTCGTTTAACATTTTGACTTTACACTTCATTATAAACTGCTATTTATCGAGAGTTTTAGATAAAATACTTTCTTTTTAAAAGAATGTAATAATTATAAGCATATGGTAAAATAATTTGTATTTTGTGTAATTTATAATGATACAACAGACAGTGAAATGCTAATCAATATAAAATTTCTTTTAACTGTCTTTCCTCAATTTTCAATATGTTTATATTACAATAGTTATAACATCATACTTCCATCCGATAATTTAACAAGAAAATCTTTTAACGTGTTATAAAATTACATAATTTGTTTATTGGGTTCAAACTGTATCCCAAAAGTCGTGAAATATATTTTTTCAAAAAGGATTTATTGACAGTATCTGCACAATATTCTTCAAAACACTCTCCGTGAGCATCTACATATTTTTTCAGCGACTGCCATGCTAGGTACGTTTCCTCGAAGGCTTCAACGGGAATCTCATTTAAAGCTGTTGTCATGGCCGCTTGGATAGCCTCAATGCTGTCAAGATGGTGTCGTTTGAGGTGGTTTTGACTCTCCGGAACAAAAAGAAGTCGGCCAGAGCTAGGTTGGGACTGTAGGATGGCTGCAGCAGCGTTGCCACTTTGTGCTTTGCCAGGAACTCACGGACACGCAGAGACTTATAGCTGGGCACATTGTCATGATGCAGAAGCCAAGGAGCGGCAATGTCCTTTTGTATGTGGATAACCTTTTCCTTAATCTTCCCAAAACATCCATGTAGTAGGCAGCATTAATGGTCTGTCCTTCAGGGCCACACCCTTGGCATTGAAAAAGACAATTAACATTGTTTTTACTTTGGATTTGCTCAGCCTTGCCTTCTTCCATTTCAGAGACGCAGAGGTGTGCCATTCAACACTTTGACGCTTAGTCTCGGGGTTGTATTGAAATGTCCATGTTCCTTCAGTTCACTCCTGATCAATACTCAATTGGCCTTTTGCCTATTTGTAAACAATTTTGGGACCAGTTTGGCACACACCTTTTGCATATTCAATTCTTCCATAATGATGCAATCCACTATAGTTTTCAGAATGTTCAGAGTGTCAGCTAAAAACCGAACACCCATTTGACAATCAGAATTCAACAAATCACGCAATCACATTTTTATCAGTTTGACTTGTTGATGACTGTCCACGGCAGGGGTTATCATCCACCCCTTCCTGACCCTCATTTTTTACCCACCTTGTAACTTGCACATACAATAGAGCAATTACCTGTAGACTTGCTTAAGCAATTTGTGAGTTTTGGTAGCTCTTTTGTCGAGTTTTGTGCAAAATTTGATTGCCTAACGTTGTTGAAAGTATTGGCCATCGCATGTTGTGATGTGGTCTCAAAACAGGTGCACTAAATTAGCTATCCTGACTGCACCAATGCTCTGAGTAGTCTGACCTTGAGTATGTTGTGAAGCTGAGGTTTTTTCCATCTAACCACATGGTCATATTTGTAAGTATCTTGTTCACCAATGAGATTTGAATATGATTTTCATGATTAGGTCCTACTTTTTTAGGGAAAATTTGATTATAAAGTCATAACTTTCTGATGTTCATTTGTTTCTGAATTATGACTCAAAGTTGATTTTTTAACTTCTTTTAAATTACTTAAACAGTAAAATATTTTATTCGCAATATTTATACAAATGTTTATGTAGAACCTAGTAGGATATCTATTATTTTTATAAAAGTTAGTATTTTTGAGTTATGACCTATGTGCAGCACTAGTAGCAACAAGTTAATGTCATTCTAAAATTTTATCTTTCAATTGACATTTGGCAAAAATTCATTATTCTGGCCTTTTGTCAGACTAACCACATAAAAAAGGGATTAAGGGACCAATATTTTTAAAATAGGAGTTTAAGGAACTCATTTTAATGCTAAATTATGAGCATTAAAAAATCAAATGTTTTATAAGAGCGCCCTTACCAAATGAATCAATTGAAAAAAAATCTGAAAATTTTATAAAAATTATATATACAGCAATTTTCTGCATATAAATACATAGTATGAGTATAATATTATTAATATGTAAAATATGTGAATTGATATATTCCTGATTTTCTTTTGGATGGGAAGTGACTAAACTTTTATTTAAAATGAACATTGTATTAGTAACGTAAAAATCTTAATTATGAAAATTAATTATGTGCATTATTTACTTTGGCTAAAGCTGGTTGTTAAAATGTGACGTAATTCTTGAGGACGTTTTTCAATGTCCTTTACAATAGACAATATTTCCTCAGAGCTACTTCAGTCCTCATCATCTTTACACAAGTAAGCATTCCTTGAGCTAAACTAATGTCCATGGAAGTCCTTCCTCTTTATTGCTATACCAAGTCTCTCAGTTGCATCTACAAGGGCGATCTGATAAATGGCCGGTTTGAACATGAGAACAACTTTTTCTTTAAAATTTCATTTTATTTCTCGACATAGTCTCATTTTAGCTCGATACACTTAGTTCAACATTTTTCCAATTTCATTAGGCCATCCTTGTAGTATGATTTATCGTCCTCGAAAATATGCATCAGTTTCTCATTCAACTTCCTCATTTGATTTGAATCTCCTTCCACCAAGCCATTTTTTTAGGTTTGGAAACAGGAAGTAGTCACAGGGAGCTAGATCAGGGGAATATGGTGGATGCAGAAGCAATTTGTAACGTAGTTCATCCAATTTCTGAGTTTTCCATGATGTGTGAGCTTGTGCATTGTCATGATGAAAAAGCACTTTCTTTTTTGCCAAGTGTAATTGTGTTTTCTTTATTTCAATGTGCAATCGGTCCAGTAATACCACATAATAATCTCCCGTGATTGTTTTTTGCGTTTTAAGATAATCGATGAGTAATTCACCTTGTGCATCCCAAAAAACAGCCACCAAAATCTTTCCAACCCATTGTATTGATTGTTGTTTTGTTTCAGGTGTGAGGTGTGTAGTGGTGGATCCATGTTTCATCTACGGTTATGAATCTATGCAAAAATTAATCTTCATTATGTTGAAACATCACCAAACATTGCTTTGAAATGAACACACGATTGCGTTTTTGTTTGATTTTCAACAAACACAGCACCCATCTTGCTGACAGCTTTTTCATATTTAAATGTTCATGCAAAATGTTACCCACACATTCTTTTGAGATGTTTACAATGTGAGGTATCTCGCACACTTTTACTTGTAGATCTTCCAAAACGATACCATGGATTTTATCGATCATTTCTTTGATGTCACTTGGATTGGTCGACCTGAACGATGTTCATCAATTGTACTTGTACGACCACGTTTAAATTCTGAAAACTAATAAATCGCAGTTGAATTTGCTGGAGCATATATGCCATAATATTTATCAAGCTTTTCCTTTGTTTCTTTCGCAGTTTTTCCATGCAAAAAATAATGTTTAATCAATGCATGAAATTCGTTATATCCATTATTGTAACACAATCACAAGTTGTTCGCTTTTTATAAACTAAATGACATAAAGCGCTACAAATTTACATGCAGCCTATTAACAGATTGTATTTGACAGAAATGATATACAGTCGAACTCCTGTATCTCGAACTTCTTTAAGTCGAATATTTCTATTACTCAAATTTTCAATGAAATTTTTGCATCAAGGTTACGTTTTACATTAA
>JAHWXV010934930.1:0-18407 GCA_024586415.1 Phrixothrix hirtus | reverse complement strand
AAATAAATTTATTAGTAGAAACAATCCAAAAATTAATAAAACAAAATTAGGTTATGTTTTTAATAATTTATCCGACTTCATTATTGACAGAAACAAATTGAGTATATTAGATGTAAGTATTGGTATAACCAGCAGTGGAAAGTAGTTTTTTTCGGACAACCATTGTTGCTTTCACTCTATGGCGTACTTCAAAACTTTACTAGTTTTGTTAGTAGCCATAGCAACAAAAATATAATAAAAAACTAGAAATATACTTTAAAACCATACACCTTCATGTATACACTACCACACAACTTGTCCAGTGGAAAACTTATAATTAATTACAACTACCAGTCAATAAACTTCTGTACAATATGTACCTGTGATGGTAATAAATTGCTTTTATACTCTTTTACATTAACAATCCATGGTTTTATCACACTGATGATAGCTAACGGGTTTAGAATTTCATTATATTCTTTTTATAAGTCGAAAGTTTCAACTATCTTTTGGGGAAGACTTTAAAACCAATAATAATAAAAACTAATCAAAATATTTGTTATTATTTCAATTAATCTTAAACAAACATCCGCAGTATCAAGAAAGGAACAAATGCAATGTTAACTGCAAGTTTTGGAGCGTGAAATTAGTTAAAAGTGGTCATAGATAACTAATTCTATTTTTGTTATTTAATTTATTAAAAAGTATACTCCACGCAAGAAACTTTGCTATCTAGACAATTTTGTAATTGTACAATATAATGCAATCCATTTGTATGTATATCATTCAAGAAAAGGAATGCACGATTATAGGACAATTGACGGAATCAAAGTTTAAATTCTAGTATTAAAATAAGGGCTTGAATTGTTAGAATGCTTTAATGAGACTCTGATAAGAATTATGGAGTGATAAAATGCAATTAGCCATTAGACCCTAGCAATTTTATTGGAGTCCTTTTTACTACAGTTATACTTCAAGGCAAAAATAATTATATTAAGTAAATTTTATTACTTAAACTTTGCGTTCAGTTTGATTAGCATCAAAATACTTTTTAGAATTAAATTAAGTGCTACTGTTGACTTTTATCCGATAAGTTTAATGTAAAAATTTGATAAAGCTGCAGAGGAGAATTTAATAGATATCATAAATGAATAAAAGAAATACTAACTAATATTTTTATAATAAAACGTAGTTAGGAAACAAAGCCTATATAAAGAAAATGAACATTTGGATAAATTTCTATCGGGTATTAAGAAAATTCCGGCAAGTAGTTTGTTTGATATATATTAACAGAAAAGCAGCTGTATGATTACGTTAGGCAAACTAATGTTTGTCGTTGTGCTTGCAATCCTTTAAACTTTTGTATATAATAAACTCAGTTTTAAATAAGATACGATATTATTCAGACATCCATTGTATTACTTATAATAGGTTCCGTTTCGTAAGAACAACCTATCGAATAATTTAATAAAAGCACCATTTCACAATTTCACATCCCAATTCTGCGATGCTATGGATTCCGTCTAATAGCTATTATATACAGTAAAACTCGTATATAATAGTATCAAAGGGACTCTGGGAACAACACCGTAATAATCAGGTGTTGCATGACGTTGTTGGCGAGGTCAAACAATTTTTTCAGGAAATGGTTTTTAAAATGAATTTGTTGGAAATGAAAAATATATACGTATATTCATGATATAAAGCATACCTTATATGTTTAAAGAATGGGTTCAAAATAAATAAGTATATACACATTTTTGTAAAAAATCTGTTAATTTTATATGTATTAAACTTTTAGTTTTTTCTACCCAATACAATTTCTTTGCGTTATTTTTAATTAGATAAAGGAATTTATTGTATTTAAACTTACGTCGTTTTTCGAAAAATTTGACTAAAAGTTTCGTTGCCTTCATTACTTCTTCTACAGTACGTGTTAAATCCTCTTCAATCAAACATGAGCAAAGTTATTTGTGGAGTACCACAGAGCTCGGTCTTTGGACTCGTACTTTTTCTGATATATACGAGGGGGACTGCAATTATTTCGGGAATAGGTATTAAAACACAATGAAAGTACAGTAATAATGTTTCTATTGTTTTTCAAAATATTCTCCCTTGAAATCAATACACTTTTGCATGCGTTCGAACCAGTTGATGAAGCACTTGCTCCATTCCAAGATGGTATAGCAGAAATGTGAGTTTTTGGATGCTTACACAACGCATTTTATTTTTGACAACCGGGAATAAAAAGAAATCATTTGGACTTAAATCCGGACTGTATGGATAATGTATCATTAATTCTACGTTTTACTGCTTCAAATAATCGACACTTTGTAATGTTGTGTGTGACGATGCAGTCATGGTGCAAGATGATCCAAGGTTCTGCATTAGTTTTTCTGATTTGATTGATGACTTCCGGTAAGCAAATGCTTGTATACCAATCAGCCCTGACCGTGCAACGATCATCTAAGAGACGGTAGAAACGTAATCAGTAACACTGAAAAATGTTGCGACCATTTTCTTTGAAACACTTCGTGAACGGACAATTTTATTGGATTCAATTCACCTTGAAATACCCAACCGCGCGACTGTTGCTTTGTTTCTTGGTCATATGAATAAATCCAAGTTTCGTCACCTGTAATGATGTTATAAATCAAATTTGAAGCACCACGGTAAAATTTTTTCAGCATTTCCTTACTCCATTGAATACGAGTCACTTTTGAGCCTCTGTCAAATTGTGTGGAATCCATCGGGCACATAATTTGTTCACATCTAAATGGTTATGCAAAATCGTTGTTATTTGTTTCATGTCAATGCCAAGGGTCGATCTTATTTCACGGTAAGTCACATGCCGATCCATCTCAACCATCTTAAGCACAGCACCAATGTCTTTTGAAACAACACTAGTTTATGGACGACCTTCGCGAAATTCGTCACTGAGATTACTGCGACCGAACTTGAATTCTGAAAATCAGCGATAAATTGTTGTTTTGGATGACGCATCGTTACCAAAAGCCGATACAAGGCGATCTATACATTGCTGTTGAGTTAAATTACTTTTAAAATCATAAAAAGCATTGCATGAAAAGGTTCCTGATTTAATTACATTTTTGTCTCTAGTTGTTTATTTTACCAAACAATATTTTATTACATATAGACACGTCGTGATAACCTATACTTTTTTTCAGGAATTAGTTATTATTTTAGTAATTAATTAATTTAGGTAATCCGTCGTAATTCTATCTGATCGAGGATGAAATCCAGCGACGTGCATAAAAAAAATTAAGTTAATGTAACTACCTATTAACGTAACACTAGGTAAAGGCATTGGAGATCGGTCTCTTTGTTTTCCGAACTATCAATTATCCGTTATTTATTGTTAAAGACACAGTGGCGCCCTTATCCGCGACTATCTTACCCTTCTTCATGATTATTTATTGGCTTTTGAACCCCTACGCAAAAAATTCCCTGAATACCAACTTCCTTCAACCTCACGCAATAGTAGAACCTACCCCAATTTCCACTGTGGTGGTCAGAACAAACCAGTTTATACAGGGAATTACCAATCTTACCATCCTCAAGGGCTTAGGACCACGAAGTACCGTTATAAAATTATTGGCGTCCAACGTGCAGGTCGTTTCGCTTTTTTGGTGTTTATACACCTTTTCAGATCTTTAGTGACAAAGTAAATTCATTAATACATGTAGTAATAGTATTTCGAAATTTCAAAATAAATTAACCACAGATGAAACAACTATAGTGATAAATTTATTTGTACTTGTATAAATATATGAGTGGGCATGTAAACGTGATTTTCGATCTAAAGTAAACACGTGCAGAATACTAACATTCCTTCGTTTCTATTTATAGAATTATACAGTAAGACGATAAATGGAAATAAGTTTTGGTTCATATTTGTAAATTTCCTTTTAAAATTAGATTTTTTTTTCGTTATATTTACTAATTATTTTTGTAATTTTCCATTCAACATTTCAATTTTAAACATGGTTTTAAAATCCATGTAAAATACATATCCAAAGGGCAACTTTACTACGGACTCGTAATTAGACAATTAAATACTGAAGGGATCATTGACAATTTCAAGAAAACAATTACGTTCAGCATTAATTAAAAATCCTTCCCTACCTTTAACTCCAAGATATTCTTTCAATTTTGAAGAAGACGTCACCACACGCTCCGCCGATTTAACAACTTTGGAAGATTTACTTAGAACAATAAATGAAGACCGCTCTCGCAGAAACGTTTTAAAGATATCGAAACTTTAGTTGCGCATTTATTAGGTCGGATTTATAATGCAACGCCGGCAACCCATACGGAAATCAAAATTAAAAATTAATTTTTATCAAAACTTTCTGTTATTATTGTTCAGGGTGAAATGGCTTCTCGTTTTTCAAATTTTGTTTTAGATAAGGATGACGTTTCAGATTTAAGTGATAACGAAATTCACATCCTATCAAATCCCGTGCCTACAAATTTCGCTAAGGAATTTGAAGTTGTACAAGAAAATGCATATGCATTACCAACTACGATTGAGCATTTATTAAAAAAATCCACTCCCGTAGTAAAATGGAACATATAGTTTTCTGGAAATAAAAATGTTTCTATTAATAGTTTTTAAAAAGTATATCAGAATTACAAATCGCTCGTAACGTTTCTGATGTTGAACTTTTTACTCAAGCTTCCTATTTATTTGAAGATAAAGGTTTAATTTGGTACCGCTCCATTAAAAATGATGTTCAAAATTGGCATACGTCAGTGAAGGCATTGAAAGAGCGATTTTTACCTGCTCATTACGACGAGAAGTTGTTAGACGAAATTAAATTTCGTACTCAAGGTGAAAACCAATCAATTGGTCTTTACGTTGCTACGATGTGAAATCTATTTGCGAGTCTAGAAAATAAACTACCGGAAGAAAGGCAATTAGATATCTTATGTAAAAATATTTTACCTTTTTACCAAATGCAATTGGGTTTAATTACCATCTCGTCCATTCCCGAATTAATTAATTTGTGTAGAAAAATTGAAGTCACACGTGACAGAGTAAACAATTTTATATCGCCTTCGCGTAAAGAATCGGAATTAGAGCCTGATTTGGCTTACGTTGATATTTCCGCTGAAGTTAACGCTGTAAAGACTGCTTCCGCCTCGACAAATAATGATATAGAAACACCATCAAAGGCTTTTCCTAAATCAACTGTTGATTTTAAATGCTGGAATTGCGATAATTTAGGCCATAGGGCCTCTGATTATAAACAACTACGTGTTAAAATTTATTGTTTCCGTTGTGGCAAAAAGGATTATACCGTTAATAATTGTCCTAACTGCTCAAATTATAAGAATTCAAAAAACTATCCCGCGAGGCGATAAGGATCAATAAGCGTCTCGTGCATTTATAATTCGACTTTAAACGTTCAACAACTGTTAAATAATCGTTCTGAAAAATTTGCAAACCACTCTGCAATTTTAAATTACGTTCTCGATCAATCAAAGGATGATCATCGCCCATATGTGACTATCGATATTTTAGGCTTTCAGACACCTGGACTTTTAAATTCTGGCGCAAATCGTACAATTTTCGGTGAACAAGCTGCAAAAACTTTCATCTTTAAATATAAAATTAAATAAATTTCCCAATCTCCACTGAAATATCGCTAATGGAGATTCTTTAAAAATTATAGGTGTTCTTACATTACCGTTCTCTTTACGCAACAAAACCACAACACTTGAAGTGTTAGTAGTAACAAATATTCCACATCCGCTTATTTTAGGCACAGATATTTGGAAAACCATTGTAATCGTTCCAGACTTATATAAAGGGGAATTTCATTTTTTGGATCCAGAACTTTTGGAAATAGAAACAACCGCTTCTTTAATATCCCGTTCCGATTTAAGTTTTGACCAATGCTTTTTGCTAAAATCATTAATCGATAAACATATTCTGACACATTGGGTTGTGCAAAACCATAAAACATGTAATTAAAACTAACGGTACCGCCATCAAGCAGCATTATTATCCCGTCTCTCCAGCTGTTCAAAAACAAATAGATGCCGAACTCAACAAAATTTTAAACCTTGACGTCATAAAAAAATCTAATAGCGCTTGGTATAGCCCGATTTTACTTGTGAAAAAAAAAGATAATTCCTATAGATTTTGTGTTGATTTTCGAAAATTTAATAAGGTAACTGAAAAAGATGCCTATCTTCCTACCGCACGTTTGCGCTATTTTAGGCCGCCAAGTAACGCGACTTTCATCATTTCCCTAAATATAAAATCTGCATATTAGCAGATTCCTTTAGAGGAAAATTCAAGACAATTTACAGCATTTACCATTCCTGGTCGTGGGTTCTTCCAATTTAAAAGACTCCCAATTTGGATTGTCAGCAGCTCCATCAACCTGGCAGACCTATTGACAATGTTTTAGGTCCAGATTTGGAACCTTTTGTCTTCTCATAACTTGATGATGTTATCATCTGTACACCAACTTTTGAAAAACACCTCGAAGTTCTCAATCAAGTTTTGCCCCGCCTGTCCAGTGAATGACTGACGTTGAGCAAGGATAAATGCAACTTTTTCAAACCCGAATTGAAATATTTAGATTATGTAGTTAACAATAAAGGGTTATTAGTTGATCCAGACAAAGTTTCGGCTATTCTCCAAATTCCAACTCCGTCTTCCGTTCAAGAAGTACGTCGAATATCGACATGCCTTCTTGGTACCGCCGATTCATACCAAATTTCTTCACAATCATGGCTCCACTTTCGGCTCTTACTAAGAAAAATTCCAAATTCAATTGTGTGAAACTGCACTTAACGAAATAAAAACTTATTTAATTACCGCTCTAATTTTGACTTGCCCAGACTTTTCTCTTCCATTTTGCGTATAAACTGATGCTTCTCATTTTCGAATTGGTGCCGTGTTGTCACAGACTATTAACAATGAGGAGAAGGTCGTTTGTTATCTCAGTCGCTCACTTACAAAAAGTGAAAGAAATTATTTCCGCGTAGTATTAATAAAATCCAATTGGTAAAGTACCAATATTAGTTTTACGTCAAAATCGCTTTGTAACCTTCTAAACAATATAATTTTATTTTACAATTTACAATTATGAAAAGCTCAAAAATCCAGAGCTACTTTGAATAAATATATTCAACGATCTCCGCTTAAAGGTCAACAAGTTTAAAAATATACATTAACCCCTCTCGTCTTCCCCCTTGAATTTCAAGGAGAATTCTGGCACTTCAAGATTAGAGCTCGTAACGCAAACAAGTAAAGCGGTTTTTTTTTATAGTGCACGTCTTGATGATATTATAAAGAGTAGTTGAGAAGTACCCGTATGTCGAATCAAGGGATTAAGTTAGTATCCGTTTGATATACTTCCGCCTGGGGCAAATTTATAGAAAGAGTCGATTCCAACTCCTTGTTATTTTGCAATCCAGGGAGTTAAATTTGATAAGGTTGTATTGTAAATACGATTAAACGAATATCCGAAACCCCCGTCTGTAATCTTCGACTTCTCCAAGGATAACGCAATCTTTAGATCACCAAGTAAGTGATAAATTCCGTTAATTTAACTTTCGTCAATCTCTACCCCCCTTTCTAAATTATTCCGGCTGTGGTGAATCACCTGATCACGTAGAACTACCGTTAAGACTGTAATTCAAAGGACTAGTGTTTGTGAATATTTAATAATTTTTAACACTTAGGGTCGTTTCGGCCAACTTCTTTTGTTTATCTTAGCTTAGTTTAATATTATTAACACAAGCGCCCCTTGATTTAGAAATAGTACATTATAGCTCTCTACAATTTGGGAGAACCTGTAATTTCTTAATTGCATGTCCTGCGTTTTACTGTTTATTATATTCAATTTTTAAGTACAGATCCTATTTCACTACATATAGACACGTCGTGATAACCTACACTTTCTTTCAGGAACTAGTTATTATTTTAGCAATTAATTAATTTAGGTAATCTGTCGTAATTCTACCTGACCGAGGATGAAACCCAGCGACGTTCACAAAAAGAATTAAGTTAATGTAAGTAGCTATTAACGTAACCCTAGGTAAAAGAATTGGAAATCGGTCTCTTTGTCTTCCGAACTGTCAATTATCCCTTATTTATCGTTAAAGACAAAGTGGCGCCCTTATCCGCGACTATCTTACCCTTGTTCATGATTATTTATTGGCTTTTGAACCCTTACGCAAAAAAAATCCCTGAATGGCTAACTTCCTTCAACTTCACACAATAGTAGAACCTACTCCAATTTCCACTGTGGTGACCGGAATAAACCAGTTTATTCAAGAAATTACCAATCTTATCATCCTCCTGGGCGCAGGACCAGCAAGTACCGTTCTAGCGTATAAAAAATGTTTTACTTGAATAGGCTTACTATTCAATTGACGACGAATTTCTAACTGAAGAAATTCATATCTAGTAGCAAATTGCATATGTATAATAATGATCGTGTATGCCCATATCATTTTTTTTAAATTGTACATTCTATGCTATTATTACATATAACTTACGTGTAAATACACTCAGTTGTATATTAACACGCAATACATTATTATTATTATTATTACTATTATTATTATTAATATTGTTAATTTTCTGATGATGTTTGAGTTTTGTGATTGGGCAATTCCAATGGTTGCAGAGCTCGTACATTTCTATTGATTGATTCGTAATCTGTCAAGTGTCCATTAACATAAAAGTGTTTTATCCAATCACCTATATGTAAATCGTCTTTTTCAGCATCATCTAGTTTTCTGGATAGAGTGTGTTTGAAACATTTAAAGATTGTTTGTTGAGCAACATCTTCCTGTACTTTTATTGCATCCAATGGAGAAGTTGTTAAGTTAGGTTAAGTTGAATCAATAACAATATTTGGAGAAGTTGTTGTTTACATTACTTTCTATATTTTCTAAGAAGTTTTTAGTTATGGGATTTTTATATTACAATTTAATATTGTAATTATCCCCTGATCTATGGATTGAACGATACTCGTGCTGTTTTTAAATAAAAAGACAAGATTTATTGAGGATTGTATTCATTAAAGATGAGCCAGGCAATTGTCTAAGAGGAGAGGAACTTTTGTTTTATTTTACCAGTTCTTTGTCCTATTTCCGCAGTTCTGCCTCAAATAAAGAGGCTGTTATCGACGCTTTTTTGTTTACGTATGTCACAAATAATTTACAACGGATGTTTATGTAACATATCGATTTTTCAGTTTCTCGGATCACCAATAACTGCCTTTTTTCTGTTCCACTTTTATTTGCATAGACGAACACAGTTAATCGTTCATTAGATAATTATTCGCCGTTTCAATTTTCATTTTTAAATTTAGTCCTAGTTTATAAAACAGTCCCTTTTATCTGCATTCAAAATTCTATCACTGATTTTTTCAAGAGGAATTGCACGATCGATTTTATAAAAATGGTCAATCCAACCGCTAAAACACTAAAAATTATATCCATTAATTAATTTTCCAAGTTCTTCTGCTTTCGCTTGTAAACTTGGTCCACTCAACGAAAAATCAGAATTTCAATACTGCATAAACTATTTCAATAACGCAGCAACAATATCAGGCCTGTCTTAAGATGTAATCCGTCGCAATTTTCGATTAGTCATGTTGTACGCTTCCAAAATTTTATTTTCATTTTGTTTTGTAAATCCTCACAATTGAATGTGAAAGGCGAAATTGGCAATTTCTTGTGCGACTTTCAAACCTTTTTATAATTTAGATTTAACATCAATACTTAAAGAATTAGATTTTGCAGACGTATCCACTATTGACGTCATCTATCCGATACAAAAGTTGCACGAAAACTAAATGCATAAAATGAATTTATAAAGCAACAGATAAGCACAATTTTAAAACTTTTGCTATACAACATAGTGTGTTTAGTTTAATCACTTGCTTTAATTTTTGTTGATTTTTATAATTTTAAGGTATAATGTTAAGTTGACAAAAAATGAACATTTTACCCTTTTCTTCTCCTTGCGTTTAATCCAGGGTCCAAGGTAGCTTAAAGCTGCTCACGATAATTGTGATATGTGTAGTGATGATGTCATGCACTTTTCAAAAAGGAGATTTTGACTTCAAGGTAGGGCGCATACCGGTTGAATGTCTGCGTTCGATGAAGAGCGACTGAACCAGCTTATTCACCAAAATCCACGTCAAGCAACAAGAGAATTGTAAGAGCAGATGGACTGCGCTCAAAATACCAATCATCTGTAACTCAAATCTATGGATAAGGTCTAAAACCTTGGCGCATGGTTTCCACACCTTTTGAGCGAAAACCACAAAGTTCAACGTTCCACAATCGCCGCCGGTTTGCTTACCCGTCATCGCTCAATCCATGGACAAAAGCAGATATTTATTTCCCTACTGAAACGTTAGCAGCGATGAAAAATGATATATTTCCGTGATTATTAAAAAGAAAAGTGTGGGTCAGCCCAGATAGAAGCGACGTCTCGTCCAAGAGCGCAACTTTACCTTCGGAAGATAAATCTGTCTGCCTGGTTAGTATTGGGAAGGCATAATCCATGACCTTCTTCCGAACAACATAATAGTAAACGGGGAAGTTCACGATGAACAAATTATTCGCCTCAATGAAGAAATGCAATAAAAAAGGCAGGATCGCCGATATGGCGCTTTCTTGCAACACGAAAATGCGAAGTCTTACATAGCAAATTTGACAAAAACAACGGCTCAAGCACTTCGTTGGAAAGTACTGCCATTTATGCCGATCGCTTTGCAACAATTTAGGTGCGTTTTATTCAAGAATGATAACGAATTCAGGATTCGGTTGGATGATTTCTTCAAATCCAGACGGCGAGATCTTTACCGCGCCGTGGAATTTAGGAACTTGTGGAACATTGGAAGGAAGTTATAAACAACAATAAGGAATATATTATTGATTAATTAAAAAACACTAAAAGCATATGTACATATCTTCTAGAAATTCATGCCCCATAATTAGAGGTACAGTGTTGTAGTCGTGTTAAAAAAATATTATTTTATTACTTTATATCGGGGGAATCATAAGTATGTAAAAAAATGATTAATTATTTGAGTTGTAAAAAATGGTAAGTGTTATATAGGGTGCTCCGCAGTTCAAGGTCACAACGAATATTGTGTTCTTAATGCGATTTTGTTTCGAAAAATTCTCATATACATGTACCCTATTGTAACGCGTTTCTAAGTTATGAATAAATCAACTTCTTAAATAAGATTAATTTTAATGCAAATAATCAAGAATGCGTAAAAAAATTTATAAAATTTAACAAGATTAATTCAAATTTGGTTCAATATGACCACCCCCATTATAAATGCGCAGTTCGATCCTTCACACAAGTGAATTTAAAGAATTTTGTAGCAACTTCGGATTGTTCTTCATTTGATCGGTGATTTCTGTAATTCTGGCAATTAGCTCATCTCTAGTATTTATCCTAATAGAATACATTTGAGTCTTCAGATAACCCCAAAGAAAATAATCAGGCGATCTAGCAGGCCAAGAAAGCGGATCCCCTCGACCTATCCATCGGTGTGGGACTTTTTGATTTATAAATGTAGTAACTCTTCTACAAAAATGTAATGGCGCGCCATCATGTTGCAGCCACATTTGTTGCCCAAAATTTAGTGGAACGTCTTTCAATAGCAATAGTAATGTTTCTTGTAAAAAATTTAAGTATTGCTCTCTTGCTAAACGATTTGGAAATACAAATGGTCCAACCAGCTGGTTTCCTAACCAGATATTCACCGAAAAACGATTCTGGAAATTTGTACGAGGATTTATTTCCACAGGTGCCCACATATGCGAATTTTGTGTATTCGTTATTTCATCTTTATTAAAATAAGCTTTGTCAGTAAACCAAATGTTGTTACGGAAACCTTGGTTATGCAAAATCCATCGATAAAATTCCTGATAAGCTAAGTAATCATTGGGTTACAAAGCTTAAACACTCTGTCAGCGAAAAGGATACAGATCAAAATCGTGTACCGTTCTCTAAACTGTTGTTTGATGTATTCCAAGATGAGTAGGCATTCGTCGAATTCTAGTGGTCGGACTACGTTCTATCGTTTGCAGTACCTCATTTTCCAATTCATCGGTCCGACGTCGTCGTGTTCTTTCAACATTTCTATTTGGCACCCTACCAAATTATCTAATATTTTGATAAAAACCACCAAATATTCGTCTATTTGGTAGTCTACGATTAGGAGATCTTTGTTGATATTCTGCAACTGCCGCATGCACGTTACCATTACAAAACCCATAAACAAACAAAATATCATAATATTCATTATTAGAAAATGTAGTCATTGCAACTAATTATCAATTTGGAAATCACGAACTAATAACTACATAATAATAAACTGTCAACGAATAGCAAATGTAAAACGTCATTACGCTAGCTTGTTTATTTGCGTTGAAATGAATCTTATTTAAAAACTTGATTTATTCATAACTCGGAAATGCAATAGGATATATGTATATTAGAACTTTTCATATTAGGATGACCTTAAGAACACATATATTCGCTATCGCCCTCGAGTTGCGGAACACCCGGTATATGCAAATTATTGTTTGTACTGTTATATGGAACCGGAATATTTTTGATGCACTAAATGTTTTCATCTATTTTATTTAATACTTGGCTTTCCTTAATTAGTTTTTTCTAAAAAGTTTGATACTCTCAATTGTTAGGGCTGATTAAGATTTTTGTTTCATTATATTTATACTTTTTATTCAAAATTTAATAACATCTCGTGCATGACATTGTAATGGAGTATTGTGGGGCATTAAAACTAATTTAGAGTTTAATTTAACGGTATTCTAGCGTGTTTATAATTTTCACCATAGAAGTTGTCATCATGCTTGGCCATATGCAGCAGGTTATAAATACAGTTAAATGATATATTTCTTAAGTAAAACTGACGAACCTCAAAATATTAGACTGTACCAATCTAGCGCTTAACGTAAACTTTGAAGATATCTTAATATAGTGTTGATTTGCGTTTAAAAACAGTTTTTTAGTAATAAACCTTTGCAAACTATTCTATTGTTTCTTTAGCGACGTACTCCGCCTTTAATGTTTTACTTACCAAAGCTTCATAAATTTGAATTATATTTTATGTAAATACATAATTTATATGCAACTAGTTCAAATTGGATTTCAAATATCCCGATGAATGATATCCATCATCTCCATTTTGGCTCTTGGTCGTTACATTACTATTCAGCATTTAGACAGCAGAATTTTTGCTGAGGAGTGATTGAGCTACTGGACGAATTTTCGCTTTATGTGGTAATTCTTCTCTCGTTTATAGCTTTACCTTGTACCTTTATTATGAAGGTTAATATGTGGAGATTTGTTTCGATCTAATCGACTACTACTTCCGCATGATATATGAAACTGCAAATTTTTCGCAGTGTAGTACCAACAAGTGTCACTATAAAAAAACCATTAGATTTTAATTACCCTCAACATACCTAAAATTAATCAAAATCGGAGAGGGACACCTCGGTATGATGCTTTGTTTCTAATTTCATCATTTTTTTTTTAGGAATTTCTGATTCACACATATTTTTTATTGTTTTATTTCTGCTTCCTTCCATCTGCTAAGAAATTAATGGGTAATCCAGATTAATATTTGTTTTGAAAAAGATATTCATATATATATATAAAAGATAAACTCTGTCATCGTTACCTTATGCATAAAATATAGTTTATAAAATGTATGTAAAAAGTTATTATCTGTCCCTGCATAACATCTAATCGCCTATTCGTCTCTACGGTACACGTCTCATAGGTTAGTTTTTCAGAAGAACATAGTTAAGCACATTCGAAAGATTTAGTAGGCCAAGCTTGTTAGTTGCAATTATATCTAGTAAGTTGAGTTTATAGTAGCACAGCAGATGGACAGTCTACGGTTGTTTGAATGGGATACGTATGCTGTTTGCCAGCGATTGCATTTTGTATATTAATTACGTGTGGTTTTTTTATGTACCTTTAATTAAGGTGCTTTAAGGAAAAATTAAGTCCATTAAAGTTATATTCAGTACTGAATACCATAACGAGGTGTACAGTTACCTACTTATGAGTTCTACTTTTCTCATTATTGCATTTGTGTGTATCTGGATATCCCAACAAAACAAAGAACTCTATATAAAACTTGACTATTCTATTTCTATTAAAGTATGACTACAAATGCTTTTGTGGACAAAGAAATTATGATTTATATCTTAAAGGAGCATTTTAACCCCGCTTTTTATTTCTAGCCTGGGGTTGGCTTCATATTACATTATTTGACCTTCATCACAAGAAAAGAAGACCGTAGTATATTTTTCGTTAAATTAAATCTTTAATTTTTATTTAAATGCTATCATAACAGCAAAACGTTTCTTCTAAGAAATAATTTCGGATCAAAAGTACATACTTTTCATTTTCCTTTGACTGGCAAAATTGAAATTTTTACATTAGATCTTGAAAATATCAAAATTATTTAAGGAATCGTCAGAAAAGATAAACGACTAATGTATAACATATTTCTTAAATTATAAACGTATGCATTTGCTTAGACAATCATGGAAGCACATCATTAATGGCTATGTTTTGTTTACAACGACAGATGATTTAAATTTCGCATACTCTGAAAATGACTTATTTGCTTTTTCAAATACATTTTACAAATTTTTATTTTACCAAATTTTCTAGTTGATAAAATTATTAACCGGATTTTGCCGCCATAGTAATAAACCATGCTACTTTTAGCCTATTTTACGAAATAAAATTGATGTAACGAACTGAAAGATAAAGAAATGCCCATGGAAAATGCTTGGATATTTCTCGTAAACTGAATTCTTAAAGTTTACTTTTCAACTAAAATTAATGTACGGTAATAATCCTAGTTAAAATAAAGTGCATACTTATTATTAGTTATTAATTCCTCATTCAGTACTATATTAAATTTTCAGGGCGGAATGAGAATTAATCTTGATACAGAACAAACTATTTATAATTATAGCTCAAGTAGTTATTTCAAAGCGGTAAATTAATATAAGAAACTCACTTTATCAACAAAGAAGTTTGTAGATGTGTAATTATAGTGAAAAATGGAATTTAAGCTGCTTTGTTTTATTGAAGTCATGTTGCTTTATAATGCCTTATCCATAGAAAAGTTTTCATTTAACGACAATCTCCGTATAATTTATCGATTCCATAAAATAGAAGTTGCATTTTACTTGAAATAAATTAATTTTTAAGTAATAATAAATAAGTAGTAAACTTCTAGGTATTTATTTAGTTATAGATAATACATTGTAAACCAATTAGCATCAAACTATATCATTTATTCTTGTATAAGTTAAATATTAATAATAATGTAATATATCTAACACCTTATAGGTAAGGTTTACTAAAAAAAAGAATCAAAGGTATGCACCGAATTAGGACAAATACATTGTACAACAGGAACTAATACTTCGAACAATGATATTATACCAAAAGTGTCTTTTAAGGTCACCTCTTCTATAGACTTTATTTATTTCTAACTGGTTTAAAGGCTGTTGTCCAGTAAATGGGCAATTTGAGCCTTCAATTAAAAGTGTTTTAAAAAACACTAAAGACATAAAAGCGGCGTTTAAAAAAGGTCTATTGAACGGTTCGTTAATTAATAACGATAAAAGTTGGCTTACAAGTTCAGCACTCTAGCTGATGTAATATAATATAATGACTTCAGCATAGATAAGATGCCTTACATTACAATATGCACGATAGAATATATAATTGACACTTAGATTGTAACGTGTAATCTAGGATTTGTGAGTAATTCCATCTTTCGCTCGAAACTTTTCGAATCAACCTCGTAAACCTGATATATATTCTTTAGAATTATTTATAGTTCTTTATGGTTTGGAAATTTATTCATTTTAATACTGACATTTAATTTATTTTTGAAATTAAAACGATTGGCGACGCCACTGGCTAGTTTATTCTCTGGCTGCTTTAATAGATTTTATTTACGTTATTTGGATGTAAAAAGTAATTTAAATGTTTACATTGCTAAATACGTAAGGTGTGTTAAATAAAGCTGCTCGGGATTGATTGGACGACCTCGATTTTGAAAGCCGTCTTTGCTTTTGATACTGGAGACGGCTTGTCTAGTAATGGAACCGTTGGTTACACTTGTGTGATAAAATTAAAACGTGCTAACTTCTGTATGTGTTAAATCAATTAATTTACTTGACTTTGTGTGATGCTCTTGTATTAGAAAACACTATGTTCCGCATAGGTAACTATTTTAATTCTATAAGGGGATAGAAAGTAACGAACTCTTTTTTTCTAGTGTATTTTTCTTCCTGATTTGGAAACTTCCATTAATATGCTGTAGTTACGCGAAGAGTTCTTAGCTTCAAAATCGACGGTAGTAATGACCTGCCTTTTGACATTGATTCGATAGCCACCGCAAACAGTTACAACTTTATTATTTGTAGCAGGTGTTGTCTGACCATTCCTGTTCAAGGATGAAAGTTACTTTCAGCGTAATGAACTTTGTTTTTTACTATAATTAATATTTTTTTTTGGGAAAACAAATAATTTGAGAATTACTTAGTAAATGTTTGAAGACATCAGGTATAATTGTAATTTCTACGCCACTATCGACTACAAGGTTTGGAACCAATAGCTTGCTGATAAACAACCTATTCGTCCTCCGTCACTGAATCATCAAAATTTATTGTATAAGGGCTATCCAGAAAGTCGATTACGTTTTGTTGTAAAAAAAATTCAGTACAAGAAAAAAAATGTATTACATACATTTGAAAGCGGCACCGAAGTACTACTTTTCGATGTAGTCACCATACAAATTTAGGCACTTATAGCGGTAAACAAGCTTTGGAATTCCATTGTCATAAAATTCTGCCGCCTGAGACTTCAACCAATTAGTCACGCCCTCTCTTAGTTCCTCATCGTCATCAAAGCGCTGCGTTGTGAGCCATGACTTGATCTTTGGGAAGAGGTGGAGGTCGCTGGGTGCAAGATCCGGGCTGTACGTGGATGAAGAAAAACCTCCAATTGAAAATCTTCAAGGATTTGTCAGGTGCGATTTGCCATGTGTGGTCGGGAGTTAGTGTGAAAAAACAAAATTTTTGAATTCAACTTTCCTCTACACTTGTTCTGAATCGCTCTTCTTAAATTTTGCAAAGTTTGGCAATACCTCTCAGAGTTTATTGTTGGTTCAAGGAAATCAATAAAAAGCACGCCTTTATGTGCCAAACAACGATTGCCATAATTTTCCTTGCAGACAAGGTTTGCATGAATTTTCTCGGCTTTTTGGGGGAATTTGTATGCCCCCACTCCATATACTGCAATTTGGTCCCGCCGTTCATATGTTTGACCTACGTCTCGTCTCCGGTTACTATTCAATCCAATAATGAGTCATCATATTTGCCGTAAGGGTCCAGAAATGCTAATGACGCTGCCATACTCTGATTCTTGTGATTTTCTATCAGGAGTTTTGTGACCCATCTTGCACAAAATTTGTGGTATACCAGTTTCTGAGAAATAATTTCATACGACAAACTGCGTGAACTTTGTGAAAAACTGAGTGAAATTTCTGTTATTGTGAATAGACGCTTGTCTCTAACCTTTTCATCGGCTTTTGCAACAATTTCATTCGTCACAATGCTTTGACGTCCATTTTGCTCTCCTTCGTGTACATTATTTCGGCCATTTTTAAACCTAACGCACTCCACCTTCAGTAATAACGTTGTTCCTATATACCTCACACAGTTGTCAATAAATTTGAATAGGTTTACATTTTTTCGCTAACAAAAACCTTATTACAGATCGCACCTAACAACTCGCGGGATTTTCTATTGCGGCACACATTTCACACTGTTACTGTGAAATAACGGGGAACGACACAAACCTCTCGCTAACACGGCTGGATGCTGACGGAGCCAAGGAACGCGGAGACACCAAGATGGGCGCGCTGCGCATGCTCAAAGCGGCTATAGACGAAAACGTAATCGACTTTCTGGATAGCCCTCGCAAATAAATTAAACTTTGGACTTAAACATTCCGTTTGTTATAACTTCTAAAACAGTTAGTTTTCATGAATTCACATACGTAATTTACTTAACTAAGATATTAATTAATTTATCCTCTGTACATTATTTGAAATTCACTTAAATGATTTTAAATTTAAACAATGAAGTACATGTGTAACGAGTGTTCGTTTGAGCCCCCTTTTTAGGTGGACGTCAAGATTGTAACTAATTGGGATAGTTCTTGATCGTAGTGGATGTTGGGACTTAATACAAACACTGGAACTTGTATACCGCGGGTTAGCTCTTTGGAAGCCGGAGAAAAGGTCCAGGACCGTATTTTAGAAGTAACAGCA
>JAHWXV010934887.1:0-11460 GCA_024586415.1 Phrixothrix hirtus | reverse complement strand
TTTACAATACAAAATGTGAAATTTTACGAATATGGCAATAACTTATTACACTAGCGACATCTAGTGGTCATTTGTAACAACATAAAAGGCAACCCTCGTAGTATTATAAAGTGTAATCGTTTATGTTTCCAATTATGGTAGGCTATGACCATTGATAAATCTGTATTCATAGATGTGTTTGAATTATGGGAATTCTTGAAATCGGTATATACAATTTGGAAAAATTCAGTTAATCAAAGGCTTGTATGTTAGACGCATTCTTTTGTTCAAATTTGGCAAATTCTGACTGTTCCCAATTAAACATAACGATAAACAATTTAAAATAAACATTTTTCTGAAGTTATTTGGCTGTGTTTAAATGTAAACAATTGTTTATCCCTTATTTACAACTATTTTATTAATTTTTTTAGGTAGTGATAATTCTTCTCTTACACATATTAGAGAGTAAATTTAAATAAGTAGTATAGATTTCATACAGCTCAAATCAAAAGCGTAAACTTTACGCAACCAGATCTGACCGAAAATATTATTTAGTAAAGTTGTAATTATTTCACATTTCGTAGAGAAGTCCTTTTCATCTTGGAGAAGCCTATATGTACATTTATTTTTCACATTATAGTTCCTTTACGATATGATGTTTATGAAACAGGTGGCGGTGGTCTCTGCTCCGTTTGGTAGCTATAAACAATTATAATAAATTCCTTGATTACCTACTTTAGTTACGTAATCTTTGTTTGGCTTTAGAATGAAGCAGACACACTGTTTCGAAGCTGAATTGATTTTTATCGATCAGTTCAGGATTAAAACCCTTCCTATAACGGATCTTAATAGTTAAGACCAGTAATTTTACCTGTTAATAACCCTTTTATACTCGGTCTGGACGAATGTTTACTTAGTCATCCTAGCGATCTCACCAAATAATTTTAATTAACGACTTATTTATATTTCAGCAAATAAGAACAGAGATTTACGATCTATACATGTATTAAAATTTTCAAAATTAAAAAAAATGAATAATAAATCGACAATAATCATTTACAATATTAAATTACAAAATCGTATACGAAACAAGGAATGTATACAAACCTTCGGTTGTTTCCCTTCTCAAACTAGTGACAGGTAGTAAACAAGGCTTTATGATGTTTATTTAAATGCGAAACGGAAAGAACTTCAGGTTTGTTTGTTAAATTTATTTATTTAAATTAAAGCAAATTTTTATTTTTAAAATTAATTATCTAGAACTTCGTTTATTCAATGTACGTTTTTAAAAGAGTTGATTAAGACACTTACGGTTAATTTCGGGAGTGTATTTTTTACGATGTTAAACTGCTAGGCTTCCTTCTGGTTATGCGAAGTCGAGGTCAGTTGTCTTTAAAAGGATTTACGTTCCTTTTAAATAATCCAATTCAAACTTGCGGTCTTCTCTTTAAGATTTCGGTTATGAACTTTGGAAAATTTAACTTACGTTGACATGTAAATTTTTGGAAACTTTAATGACATCGCAGCCCTCACATATGTGACACAAATTAAACCACTTACATCTTCTATTTTCAACGGACCTTACAACTTAGCTATGCTTGATTGATTCAGAAGCGACATTCACGCACAAGCAAAAGATAAGATGAAATTGTGTCTTCCGATCTTATATTAATTTTCGGACATCCCACTACTGCTTTGCCTAATCAGTGGCTGATTCCATATTTCAAAAATTTTGGTTTCATGTTTGAAATAACGAATGTTACGTTTCCGTTCAAATCGAGGTGTTTTTCCTTTGCATTTTACAGCTTAGGCCCCCGGTTCCTTTTATGGTCGGCAAAAGGTACTTCCCTTTTGGCGGTGTCTTTACTCTAAGAAATTTTATGTAAAACATTTCATTGCATAAGTCTGTTTTACTTCCCGATGCTTTGAAGCTGGTCATATTACACAAGTTTTAAAATCACGCGCAATTCGTTTATTGCCGCACTTTACAACTAGTACCATTATAAATTTTTATACTATGTGAAACTTAGTTTGAACTTAATACTACTAGTTACTTTATATTACAGCAAACTTATTTTAGAAATTTAAACTAAACCATAGCTTATTTAATTTTCTAATGTTAGAACACGTAATTATTTACTTATTAATTATGGTGTCTAACAGCGGTTATTAATTGCAATTCTATAGAAAGAGCTGTGCGCAAAACACAACAAAAATAATATTTTTATGAAATTAAATTTTGTAATTTTGTAAATTTAAATACTTACAATACTGCTGCAGTAAAGGTCTTCTCTATTTTTGTTTCGTTTTTTAGGAAAATGCCAACAAGAAGAAGTGGAAAACTTGCGGCCAGAAGGTAAAGACATTTGAAAACTTATTTAAATTGACATTAGAATACTAAAATGTTTATTTACCTGCTATTGGCGTGATCAGCACCAAATTGAATTTGTAACTTACCAAAGCTTGCTGATAAATTCTGTTATAGGCTTACTAAAACAGAAACACTAAAATTAGCATTTGAGTATGGGACGGGAAACAATTGCTATTTCAAACAACCAAAAAAGAATAAATTATCATAAAAAGTGTGGCCAAGGGATTTTCGGAAAGGGTTTCCCATATTAACACCTACAACTATTAGCCTAGAGCGTGCTACTAGTTTTAAGAAGACGAATGTAGTTACGTTTGTTAGTGATTTGCAAACGGTAAAGATGAAATACCAATTTAGAAGAAAAACTTGCAACTTCGTAGTGTATGAGTAGAATAACAAAGAGAGTACGGTATCACAAGTAGGCTCCAAGATGGCTGCTAGAGTGTTTGGGGGTCGTGACTCCAGATTTTGGAGTAGGGCGTAACTCTAGGTGTAGAAATGTCGCCCTAGACTCTGCCCCAGGAGTAGAAAAGGGGCTCCAAGATGGCCGCTAAGTTGGTTGAAGGGCACAGCCCTAACAGCTACGTGGGGGCGCTTAAGTCACGTGACATCGGCCATTTTTGAAAGCGAAGTGGGCCCCAAGATGGCGCCTAAAATGTCTGAGGGGTGTAACCCTAGGCGTTGAAGTGGGGCGAAGCCCTAGGTGTAGGAATAGGGCCCGGGGCTTTTCCCCAGCGGCAGAAATGGGGCCCTATTGTATAAAAGTGAAAACATACGCCATCTATCTGTGTTATTGTTAGGTTATGTTTGCGACTTAACTACGCGCCATCTATGTGTAGCAGTGCAGTGTTTGATGTAGGCTAGGTTTGCGACTTGACTACGCGCCATCTGTGAGTGTAGCGATCCAGTCTACCCAAGTTGCACCCCGCCCCCCTCTTTCTAACAGTTAGAGACATCGCTGCACTCTGCGACTTACGTAGTGTCGGACATTTGGAAAGGATACATTTAGGCATTATCATTTCGAAATCTGATGCCATCTAACGTTAGAGGTTGGAAGTTGATGTGTGGAAACTATAATTTTGTGTGTGTGAGTGTGTGTATGACGTCAAATTTTTTTAATTCTCTTTGCGATTCGAACTCGATTTTTCCGGCCGGCCGGAATATATATTATGTTTTACTTAAATATAATTTAGAAATATTTTACAAAATTGCTATGCATAATTTTTAAAATTTAATTGAAATGTCTGCACTTTGTTATCCATGAAACCATATATAAAAATATCGTTATCAAACGGAAGTTATATCCTGTTTTAACGGAAAATTTTTTTGCAAGCTTGACCCCGCGTTTCAACGGCTGGAAATTTGAAGTTCTTAATGTCATAACGTTATCGTCTACGAGCGGGGAACAATTTAGCAATTCGCTCATTGCTAGTGGCACATCTGTAGAGAATAGTTCAGCTATTTTTATCCCGTGTAAGTTCTTTTATTCAAACACAAGTAAGTGTTAAATAATTTTATGATTAATTTTTATTTTTTTACGTTTAATATTTAGGACTGGATTTAAGCGCAATCAATTCTTGCGCAGTGGGCAAAAAATTTATTAGCATCAGAGATTTAGAAAAAGGCGCGCGATACAATATTAAAAATTTGGAAATTGTGCCAACGAAATACAGTAAAGGTGTGAAAACCGAATTGGACGAGGGAATAGTATTTCTCCCGCAGCGTTTGGAACCAACCACCGAGGCAGAAATTTCAAAAATCGTCGCGAATGTATATTCCCTGATTTTTAAAGGCATAACGGCATTTAATAGTACCGAGGTGGAAATTGTCTCAAATGAATCAGCAATTTTTAAAAGTAAGTAGTATTACATTCAAATAATTTTTTAATTTATTTGTCATGATTAATCGAGTCTTTATCTAATTTGTATTTTTATTTTCAGCTTAGTAATAAGAACAACAATAATAGTAAGAGTCCTACTCTACATTCTCATGATGCTTATTTGAATTTACCACCGCTACACCCCAAAAGTTCAAAATTTCGTGTTACCACACTTTCGCTGCTGCTGCTGCTGCTGCTGTTCCAGGAAAAATCTACAGCCCAAAATGAATTCAACTATCATCAATGCCGAAGAAATTGTGCTAGTAAGTGATGATATTGTTAGTAATGCTAGAAATGGCTTTAAATTGTTAAATAAATGTAACAACCGCGAAGCTGCCAACATCTGGCTCAAGCATATTAAAACAAATTGCAGATTGTTGAATAAAGCAATTAAAAATACCGAGCTAAGTGTTGGTAGTCGGCGAAAACTCTTGGCAAATTTAGGTCAATTAAAACGCTACCAAATGCTATTATTGCGTAAACGTGAAAGTGCTGCAGGTCAAGGTCTTAATGCGAACACTAAGAGGATTAAACCCAGCGCTTACGTAAAATGGTTAGATGTAAACGGTTGTTTTGCCTATAGAGTCCGTACCGGCATTATTTTAAATTTAAAACATGTAGATATAGTAGATTTCCTTAATGACGCATTTTTCCTTTTCAAAACGCGAATAGATAACATTTTGAAACAAATACCTATGCTAAAAGTTAACGGGGCGTTTAGCGGGGAACTCGTAAAGCACCGTGTTAATGGAAGGGCCGAAGAAGGGCTATCAGAAATAGTTGAAACAAAGCATTTCAACACAAAGAACGCCGTCATAGATGCGAGCACGGATTTAAAGCAATGGTTTCAGGCATGATTGATAAAATTTTGGCAAAATTAGAGGATTTTCAGGAGAAGGAGAGCAACTGGGCTGTAAAGCAGATTCTCTCGCTTGAAATTAATATCAATAAGACTGAAATTGGGAACAGCTCTTCGTACATTAGACTTCCTGAATTCATTGCTAGAAAACAGGCTTGTGTAAATATTAAAAACTATGACGATGACGAATGCTTTGCGTGGTCCGTAATGGTGGCTTTGTATCCTCCCTGAATTCCAAATTCTGATAGAATTTCTTCCTATCAACACTGGTCAACGGCGTTAAACATGACTGGAATAGATTTCCCCGTTAAACTTGGCCAAATTTCCAAATTTGAAAAACAAAATTGCATTTCGATCAACGCCTACACTTTGTAAATGGACAAAAACTCAAAATTTTCCGTAATGCCGAGCAGGCTAACAAAATCCAAATTAGACTGGCACGTAAATTTACTTTTAATTCAAAATAAATATTTCCCTAAAGTTAACGAACAAAATGGTGATGCCGGCGATGACGTTAACATTAAATATCATTATTGCTCGATTAAAGATATGTCGCGGCTTTTATCTAAACAATTAACTAAACATAACGGTAAAAAGCATTTATGTGACCGGTGCTTAAATTTTTTATGAGCGAAGTTAAATTACGTGATCATGAAGAACATTGCGCTAAAACAAACGATTGCAAAATTAGCTTTCCTCCTTACTATTACGTAGAGTTTAAAAATTTTACAAATCAACAAAGGTGCCCTTTGTACTGTACTGCGATTTCGATTCAATTCTAATGCCAATTCCAAATTTTGGCGGTAAACTTAAGAAAACCTTTTCGTATCAAAAACACGAAGCTTTTAGCACAGGCTTGTATTTAAAGTGTAGTTATGACCCTAATTTATCTTTTTATACTTCATATCGTTCTCAAAATCCTATGCAATGGTTCGCGGAGCAACTTAAAGCTATTGCAAAAAACGTTTCTGTAAAATTGACAGAAAATAAGCCTATGCAAGATTCTCCGCCCATGCATTTTGCCACGTCATGTCACATATGCGGGAAAAAATTTACAACTAAAGACAAAACTGAAAATGTTATTGTGAGAGGCCACGATCATTTAACGGGGGAATTTCGGGGATTTGCGCATTCCAATCGCAATCTAAATTACAAAAAGAGGTTTATTATACCCGTGGTATTTCATAATTTTCTTATTAGGGACATTTAAAAATTGGGAAGCATTCATTTGGTTCCGATAGACAAAGGAAAATATATTGCTTATACGTTGGACGACGACGAAGAAACCGACATACATTTCCGATTCATAGATTCAGTTAGGTTCATGAATGTTTTTTGGACGAACTCGTTTCTACAACCTCTACTGGAGACTTAAAATATTTAAAATCCGAATTTAGCCATCTTGATGACGATTTGTTTAAATTACTCGGGCGCAAAGGAGTATTTACCTATGACTCGTAAGTTCTTCAGAAAGAGTAAATAATACGCGGCTACCCCTAATTGGCGCATTTTACAATAAATTAAATGAAACTGAAATATCCGAAGACGATTGTGCGCATGCGCAGAATGTTTGGCAAAAATTTAGAATTCCAAATTTAGGCGAATACGCAGATCTCTATATGAAGACGGGCATTCTACTTCTCTGCGACGTGTTTCAAAATTTTCGTGAGGTTGCGCACAAAACATACAACCTCGATCCGGCTTGGTACTACATTTTTCCTGGCTATACTTGGGATTGTATGCTAAAGTATGCCCAATGTAAATTGGAACTGATAAAAGACATTGAGATGCTTGTGGAAAGGGTCATTCGCGGAGGAATATCTCAATGTAGCAATCGATATTCGGAGGCTAACAACAAGAACATGAGCGAAAACTACCATCGATCAAAACTTAGTCAGTATTTACTGCATTTAGACGTAAATAACTTATACGGCTGGGCCATGATGCAGTACTTGCCGTATGGAGGATTGAAATGGGTAGAGAATGTGAATAATTTTGATGTTTCAGATATTTCGGATGATTCGGACGTAAGCTATATTTCAGAAGCCGATTTGCAGTATACAGAGCACTTGAACGACCTTCATCGGGATTTACCGCTATGCTGTCAGCATCTCAAACCCCCAAGCGTGAAGATACTAAATGAATGACCACCCTGTATTATAAAACAAACTATATTATTCATTACCGCAATTTGAAACAATTTGGCAAACGGTCTTGTTTTAACTAAAATTCATAGCATTCTAAGTTTTAATCAGTCTGCTTGGTTAAAACCGTACATTGAACTAAACACTAAGCTTCGACAATCTGCAAAAAACAGTTTCTAGAAAAATCTATTTAAATTATTCATCAACGCCATCTTCGAGAAAACAATCGAGAATATTCGCAAGCGGCGTATTGTTAAACTTATTAGGCAATGGGAGGGCCGTTACGGAGCCAAAAATTTAATTGCTAGCCCAAATTTCCAAAATCAAACCATCTTTGACGAAAATCTTATGGCTATTGAGCCTGCCAAAGCCGAATTAGTTTTCAATAAGCCTTTATACATCGGCATGGCCATTTTAGACATTTCAAAAACTTGCGTTTACGATTTTCAATACTTCTACATGCTTAATAAGTTTAATAATAATGCAGATGATTGTAAAATATTATATACAGATACAGATAGTTAAGTGTACCAACGAAAATGCGAGGATGCGTATAGGGACGTCATTAAAACTAATGTACATATGTTTGATACTACCGATTACCCTGCTAATAATAAATATGCAGTACCTCTAGTCAATAAGAAAGTTCCTGGGCTAATGAAAGACGAGCTAAACGGGCTATTAATGACTCATTTTGTCAGGTTGTGTTTGAAAATGTGTGCTTTTAAGGCCGAAAATGGAAAATGCGTCAAAAAATCAAAGGGCGTTAGATATAATATTGTAAAAAACAAAATAACTTTCCAAGACTACGTAGACTGCTTGAAGTTGCTTAAATCGAAAGAAATTGTTCAAAGAAGCATCAGATCCTATGCACATAAAGTTTACAGCACAGAACAGCGTAAAATTGGCCTAAATTGTTTCGATGACAAAAGGCATTTACTAGATGATAGCACAGATACTTTACCTCACGGGCATTACAAAACTTTACAGTTAGGTTAAACCCATGTTGGTTAATTGTAACTATTTTAAACTTGTTTTGTATTTAGCTATTTTTTAATTAGAGTAAAACTGCTTCTGTATATATGTATGTAATGAATATTTAAGCTTGTTTTTGTATTTAGCTATTATTATTGTTATTGTTATTAATTAAATTAAATAAAACTGCTTTTGTATATAAAAGGAAAATAAAACACTTTGTATTTGTAAAATCTTTTATTTTATTTAGCTATAAAACAATTCAAAAAACTTAAGAACTAATTAAGTAAAATTGAAGCAGCTTCCCAAGTAGGTTTTGGAACCCCATCCACTTGATGCGCGCCTTCTTTCCTTTACGTTTCAGAACTTTTTCAACTAGGTAGACGTCATCGTGGGCTGCCTTCTGGAGTTCCTGCTCGTAGAAACCACCAAGGATGAGCTGATTCTGCATGTCAACGAGTTTATAGGTAACTGGGTTTTTTAATTGAATTTTAGCAATTTTAAACAGTTAGGTTGACTAACTGGGTGTAAATCCTTGATCAAAAACTCATTTGAATTTACTAATTTGTACTACGTCACCAACTTTGTAGCGATGTTTACCGAATATTTTCAAACGATTGTATACGTGATCGAGTTTCGTGTTAGAAGTGACGTCAACAGGCTTCATTCCAATAGTTCGATGTCTACGATTGTTATAGTTTTGATGATGTGATCCAGCACGTCAATCCAACGATATTTACCTAGCAAACTAAAAGTCTTGTACAAATCTTGCTTAATCGTTCTAATAACTCGCTCGGCCATTGAAGCTTTCTTCGTTGAATACGTTGAATAATGATTGATGCTATAGGCCTTCATTAACTTTACAAATTTGTCGTTGTAAAACTCTTTGCCGTTATCGGACTGCAAATTTGGAGGAACACGCGCATAATTTTTAAAAATTGAGGTCATGGCTTTAGTAACATCTTCACCGGCCTTTGACTTTAACGGGCGAGCCCATAAAAACTTCCAATAACAATCAATGATCACTAAAATGCATTTGTATCCCTTATTTTGTTTGGCGTAAGGTATAAATTCACCTATATCTGTCTGCAACAAATCATCAAATCCTTTAATTATTGTACGCCTCCGAGGATATTTTTTCCTAGCGGGTTTATGCAGCTCCTTTACAATTTGTTGTTTATACATTATAACTTGGTAGCTTATTGAGGACCTACACGTAAAAAGTCGTTATTTGTAGGCATGTAAATATAATCGGCCACGGCTAACTCTTCTAAAATAGCTATTATTTCGTTGTCGTGGGCTGAATAACTTGCAAGTTTTTCGGGCCAAAGGAGCTGTAATTTATCGAGTAACTCGTGAACGCTGTCCCAATACTTGTACCCCGACGTATTAGGATATACTTCTTTAAGAAGTTGACCGCCTAGACTACTATAACGCTTCTTTTTTGCTTTGTGTGCCACTGCAGTACAGCAGTAGCTGACATTTCTTATCTTTCGCCTTCATCTAAAATAGGTTTGATTACATTTACATTCTTGTGAGACTTATTTCCCCTGATTTGATCTATAGAACTATAATCGCGTCTGATTACGTTTGTGCTCAATATTATTTTTCTATAGTTGTCTCTATCAGTTTGCATGACTTGTGACAAATTAGACTTTTTCATAATCAGCAATTCATATAAGCCAGGCGCACCTCCATATCATTATTAACGGATAAGGTCGTTGTGTACAATTTATACAGCATCTTTACCGATGTTCCACTTATCAGTATTGATATTATACGCAATTCCATACGTTGTATCAACAATGTTTTGGTATTTCTAATCATAAGTTCAACATAATGGCGCGGGAGTGGTGCATACTGCTCGAGGAAGGCCTCGGCAGTATTAGAGTCTTCCAGCATGGATAGTAACGTTGCCGAATCGGCATTGAAAGCCAATTAGCACTCAATGAGGTTTTTCCAAATTAATAGACGTTTTTATTGGCCAAATGTACATTTTTGTGTTTTTAATTGCAAGTAGCTCGTAAATCTCCCAGCGCCGAAAAGGCAATGAAATTTTCGAGTTTTTATCCAAGGAATTGTATAAATTCAGTTTGGCTTGATCGCTGAACGTTAAATGAGGCATTTTCCAACTAATTTCTTTCACAGCTATTGTTACGTCTGCAGTACCTTTATAGCAATTTTTATAAGTTCTAGCCATTATTAAGACCAGCTCTTGGCGCATGTTAATAATCGGGTTTTTGCACATCTCGAAGAACCCTAGTACATGTTTTAAAGGTATGAAGGCAATGAAGCGATTCTCAAGTGGATCATATTGAAAACAGTTATTTACAGCATCACCGGTTAAATTTAGTGTGTTCAGATCTTCAGACGTGTAAGATGCATAACCTTTGATTGCACTCGTTATTCCGGGCATTTTACAGGAATCGATTCTTTTTGCGCCCGATTCATAGCGTATTTCCTCGAACAAGAAGCATGGAAAATTTTTCGTAAACTCGTACGCTTTACTTTTAGCGTCCGGTAGCTTGTCTTCTTTTGCTGATCCGCTAATATAGATATAACTATTGTGGGTATTCGTCATTAGTTCTTGCTTTTGAATTAAAATTCTGACTTCGTTTGAATGTTCATATGTTCTAGAGCCGTAGGGATAATAAGTATGCAGTTCTTCCTTGATGATATCATTATCGCAAGTGTAGCTCTTGAAGACATCAAGTTGAGACAGTTTTATCTTGCTCTAACTCCAACCGATATTGGAAATTGCTTTTCAGCAGGTGATAGCATCTCTTTCGAACGGTGTCTCTCTCTGTCAAAAGCAGATTTCCAACTACGTACGCGTAGGTTAGAGCTATTTCTTTTATAGCCATCATCTACAACAACAACCGTCCCACGCTGATACTGCTGAGAGCTAGGCGATTGACTCCTAAATCTGAGTCCCATTCTTCCTCAGTTAAAGCTTGCGCAACTCTAGGCACACCGAGAACGGCTCGTTGCCAAAGTCAATAGGTCGACCCAACTGGTCTACCAGATCGATAGAAATTTTTCTTATAGATTCAGCGTTAATTTCCAATAATGGCGGATTGACAGGTTTAAGATTGATACTGTGTCCTGGAGCTATGTCAGAGATGCCAAATTCGTATATAGTGTATACTGGTTCGTAGTTTCTATATGCTCCTTTTATAACGTCACACTCTACATTAACGTGCGTATGCTTCGATATTAGGACGACTTCTGAAGAAGCGTGAAGTATGTTCGCTTT
>JAHWXV010934883.1:0-11510 GCA_024586415.1 Phrixothrix hirtus | reverse complement strand
CGGAACACCTTTGTAACATATATATATATATATATATATATATATATGTATGTATGTATGTATGTATGTATGTATATATAACGGTAGTTCAAAACATATTCTTAACTATAACTAGATTCTGAGACCCCTGGGTTTCTAAATGTTTACATTTACAATAAGTTACACAATAAACTCGGCCTATAAATTGTGGCTTTACTTAACTAAATAATTGAACTTATTAAAGATTCGGTGTAATATTTACAAAATTATCTCAAATGTATATTTTTAACTTAGTCGAAATACTAGCTTCAGCGGAGTGTATGAACAGGAGTTGTTGTAGTATCCCTAAAAAAGGTTTCGAAGATTACGTGATCGTAAAGTCCAAGTATTGGAACGTAACTTTTCTGTGGTCCGACGACTGCAGCTCCCAAAAGAAGTAGGGCACAGTGACGTCTCTGGTTATAGATAATGTGGTACGTTACTTGTACGGCTCAATTCGGTCCTAAACCATTGTACAGCAAACGAACGTGGAAGAATGATAATTGATCCAATTACCATCTGCCTAGGGGCGTCAATATGCCAAATTTCCCAAAATTCGTTCTCTTACAAAACTTAAACTTGGGTAACTCTTCTATCTTGAAATTTAAATTGAACCTCGATACAGTCCCTTTAAGTACGCGTGTACTTATTATATAGGAATCCAAATTAATTTTATTTTATAACAAAGAAAGAATTTAAAACGTTATGTCTAATTGAATTAATTATAATTTTGAATATTTAATCTTATTGTTATTATCATTGAATTGTTGACGAGGTATTACCGAATATGTTCAAAATAATGCGCATACATTTATATACCGGGTATCTAAGTAATTTATTATTATATTTTTCCAGCGAAGTAACGACTTTCATTTAACTTTGCGCATGCCTTTATAAAAGGCTAGAATAATTTTACAATTAGCAAACGCTAATTTCACCAATTTATAAAATGAATCACTTTGCTGTTTGAATTTTTATAAATATTATTAATGCTGCATTTACAATGATTTTATAAAATGATTCTTTAAAAACACTGTACGAGGTGTATTCGATTAAATTCCTATTTTATCTTACTTAAGCGTTGAGAAATTAAATTTGGGATATCTTAAATTTATCCTTCCTCTAATAAAACTTACTTCAATGAATTATATAAATGGTGATGCATATATAATACACAGTGTCTTATACTTTGCTATAAAATAACAAAATCTGGGACAATAAAGCGAGGAATATTACTTTAGTAAAAGTTTTAGGAAATGTGCCAATGTGATTGACGTAATAGTAAAATATGCAAGTAGTATTTAAGTAGTTAATAGCTTTAAACTACAGAATAGCACAATTCGTGAGAAAATAGTGTAACGAAAATTAGAAACAATAGAAATCTGAAGGAAGATTCTAGAATCATCCAATAACATTTTCTAGAATAAAATAGATGATGTAATGCCCAAATGACTCATTGCAATAACCGATATCTGTCAATTCACTTAGGTCAGCAATGAGTTATAGCATTACAATTTATTACATCATTATTATGAGTAATATTCTGGAATCTTCTTTAGTATTGTTCTAGAATTTATCTTTTATATATAAACAGTGGATTAAATTCTCTTAGTTAGTTTTTGTTAGAATCTTGTGCTGTAAATTATTGTATACATAAATGTAGATATAAATAGAAATAAACATTTGTTGAAAGTGCATTGTAAAATAAATATTGAAATAAATAAGTGTAGTATTAGTAAATATAAATAAATATTGTAAAATAATTAACTAGTTTCGTTACAATAGTATAAACGCACTCCATACTTAAAATGATCGGTTACATTCAAAAAATCAAGAGAAATGATCGGTTACCCGGAATATGCAAAAACCGTGTATACCATTAGAACAACACCGTTTCATGTTCTGCTTCCTGCCTTGTATTAACTTCGGCGCATGTTAGCAGACGGGTATATTTGTATGACGTGCTTAATTACAAACTCGATGCAGATAGTATCGTAATCAAAATCGTTCATGTCTGGTCGCAATCGAGGTATCTTTATTTGATGATTATTCAAAGGTAAACCCAGCGTAAACGAGGAAACCAAGAAAATCAATCCAACTATAAGAACAAAGTACAATAGTCCATACAACATAATTAAAGGGGTGTAGATGCAAACAAAGGTATTATCTTACCAAAAATATAGGACAAGACTTATCTCGCCATCCAAAAAAATAATTAATATCGATACCTGTGCTAACTATCTCAGAAGAGGTTAATGCGTTCTTTCCTCAAGGAGGGTGCTGAAATAAATGTTCGCATAGGTCATATAAGAAAAAAATTAATTACCATTGAACAATAAATCATTTACTAATCAACATAAGTAAAACATTCAGTACACAGTTCAACTAAATGTAAACTTCAATTTAGTTTTACCAATAAGAGTATAATTGATACAATTAAATTAAGTACAGTTTTAATCAGCAGAAATCTGGCAGTAACAGTATTCTTCAATAAATTGCATTAGATAAAAAATTTAAATATGAAATTATGGTTGAGGACTAAAATTTCATATAAATTTAATGTCATATGACCTCTAATGGGCGGCTACTTTGCTCCTACATCAAAAACTGACAAAAATGACAAATCACTAAAGGTCATACACCCATTATATTTTAACGGAAAATGATTTAAAAAAATGTTGCAGGTAATTAATTATACTTGGTTCTGATTACCCTCAAATGTTTATGTTTTTACACTTATCTTATATCCCAGTTTCGGCGGATAAAAGTAGCTAACGCTTTTCTTTGCCGGCGTACATTTATTCGAAATGTCCGGAAGCTCATCCCATACGAAATATGATTAAACATCATCCCAGGGGTTTCGAATGTATAAAAAAATATATATCTGGATTCATATACTATTTTAAAGAACCTATTTGTAAAAGAGATACAACCAAATGGTAAATAACGAAATAACAGCATTTAAAGCATCTGTAAGGATTTCTGTATCGAACAAATACAATTAAATATCGATGGGCACCTTTCACATTCGAAATAATGCAAATATAAGCTCTAACAACCTAATTTCCACAATAAATTGATCCGTACAAATTAAAATGAATTTTAATAAATCACCAAGCTATGCTTGACTTTGCACTAAAATGGCCACCCCGGAAGTGAATTTTGTCTGCACCAAAATATCTACCATTAACAGATATGAATACTTTCTGCCATCTCTTCAAGTTGAAGTCGGAGTTAAAGTGCCCTCTAGGGATTCTAGATAGAAATAGACCCAGGATTTAGCGAAATTTCCAAAATGACACGAAATTTTGAATTAAAAACATAAACTTGAATATAATGTAAGCAGCTAAATCTGGTATATAAAAATATATAAATTTATTTTTCAAAGATAAGAATACTGGGACGAAATCCGTGAACTTGATGCATTTAAAATAAAATTTGTAACATATTAAATTAAAAACGTGACAATTGAAAGAAATGCAATGGTAAGCGGCTTTCTTGTATACCGCTAGTACAAAAATGAAAGGTCCAAGTCGTAACAACCACTTATATTTAAAAGTCCATGCCATCAGTAACAATTAAATTCGCGTTCAATTAAAAGACATCTGTTTTAGTTTCGTTTTCTTATTTAAAAATTTTCATTCTAATTTACGTAGTTTATGGAAAACTTTTGATAACCATAATCTTTGTTGATAGTTTTTGCATTTGTAAAACTTAATGTAGATGTTTTTAAAAGTCATTGAATACTTTTTTTTCAATGAACTATCGTAAAAAAATTTAAAATAAGTTACTAAAGTGAACATTTTATAAGCTCATAATTGAAAAGTTTGAGTACCTTTATAAAAAAAGAAGTAAATTAAACGTAACGTACACTTAAGTAGGTACATGTGTGATTCTTAAATTAAATTTTATTAATCTAGTAATCAAAATATACATTCAAATACATTGCCTTACTGCTGAACACACTTTATCTCTCGTCTTCATACACTTGCTGTTGATTTCAAGATAGTACGTGCATCGATATTATTCAGAACAGTAGTTATGCTTTACTGCAATTCTTTAACGGAACATATTGCCTTTCGTAGATTTTATTTTTCACGTACTCTCAAAAAAATTCCAATGGTGATCTGGGAGGCCATTTAACGGGTTCATTTATACCTATCTAATGTGCTCCGACTATCTATTTAAGAACTCATAAGCAACATGATAATTATGAGCTGATATCCAATCCTGGTGGAAGTAAATTGATTAACGGTCTTCCAAATTTAGATTATCCAAAAATTCTTCTAATATGTTTTTTAAGAAGTTCGCATAACGGGAACATTGATAAAGAACGGTCCAATAACTCTAGAATTCATAACACCAAGCCAAAAATCCAAAAAAAAATAATTCTGGGGTTCTGACGATGAATGGCTAAAGAGTTCTGGCAACTCAAATAGAGTGTTGTTTATCTACTGAACATTTCTAAAGGAATTTATCCTTCTATCGACAAATCCCTTATTGAATTATTTCGATCGGCTTTGAAATGAGTTTCGGTTTCTTCATTTATTATAAACTTTTTCTTATTTATTTTCTTAATAAAAATCTCTGTATTCTCCAAATTTTCTATACAACTTTAGTAAATAACGACAACCAGGAATATCACAGTCCTAAACGGACCCTTAGTTTATCACGTAATAAATACATTATAGGCCTAAAGATAAATAAAAAAATAGAAATTCGTTGAGATTTCATAGTAGTAGGGAATATATTCAACATATATTCAATTTAAGAATTAAATTACGTTTCTTCGTTTACTCGATTTTTATGGATGAATTCAATTTTTTCAATTGTGAATGAACTAAATTTATAAGAGTTTCTAATTACTTGCCTACTTTGATTTGTTTATAATTGCGATCGAATAATATCACAATATTCATATATTACATTTAAAAATACCTATTTTGTTGAATAACTCTCAAATCAGATGCTCGCCTGTTTTCACCATTTTAATCGCTGGAAAACTCTATAACTTGCTATTTTAGCCATATTCGTATCTCTAATAATAAAAAAGTTAGCAATGGTGCGCATTTAATTTCAAACGCACTTTATAGCGTGATTTGTGTCGCAAACATTTTCTGCGGCGTTGCAAGGAAAAATCAGTTGAAGACAGTTCGAGGTTTCTTGTTAATTATATAGCACTTCCACTCATTCATGTATAATGAAATTTGTCATGGTCATCATCCAATATATCACAGGTAAACTGAAGAATAGTTACTTCATTTCCCGATTCAATGTCTTCAGTATAAAGGTAACACTGAAGCGTATCTAATTGTAAGTAAAATTCCTGTTGTCTTAATTGTTTCAACTGCATTGCCCATTTGCCTATGAATTTAGCCGAAAGTGGAAGTGTTCTAACCACCAGCAGGGATCTTTAGCATGCCAAACAGTATATCGGTTCGAGAACCATAATATTACCTTAGACTTTTGGCGATGAAACATCATATAAAACTACTACAGATCACTGATTTAATGAATTCAATCGGACGGTAGTTCGGTTACGGATGAATTTAAACAAGGTTGTCCAAAATCGGTAGTTGTGCCCGAAATAATTACGAACTAATAATGCAAGACCATTCATTGTGTGATATACCGTGAGAGTAAGACATCCATGGATATTACCATGACTAGCATACACAAAATTTTACTTAAACATTTAGCCGCGAAAAATATTTGTTTGCGTTGGATTCCGCAAAATTTAACAATCGCTCAAAAACAGATTCGTGTCGATAGGTGCAAAGAAATGCTCCAAATATGCCATTGTAGTGCATGAAAAAGCCATGTATAACATCTAGACAGGTGACTAATCTTAGATCTATGCATATCAGCCCAAAAGTGAACAGCAGTCGACCATATGAGTCTTCCAAAGTGAGCCAAACCCCACAAAAATGGTTCGCGCAAGAAGCACTTTAAAGCAAATGGTCACATGTTTTTTGCGACTAAAGAATAGTAGAACGGTAAATCCTGAATAGTACATGACCATTTCCTTGTCAACATTATTTGGTGAAATTAACAAGCGACGCAGGGTCGTTCTTCAGCAGGACAATGCGAGCACTCACACAACCGCCCAAAGAATTCACTATTTGGCCGGTCGGTCAAACTATCGGATTGATGGGTCATGCGCCGTATAGTCCTGATTTGGCACCTAATGATCTCTTTTTGTTCCCGTACCTGAAGAATAAGTTACATCATCTACGCTTTTCGATGCCAGAAGAAGCGGTCGATATGTTCAAAATACATGTTTTAGAGATATCTCGTTCGGAATGGAAAAAGTGCTATGACCATTGGTTCCAAAGTGTATTTATCACGGCGAAAACTATTTTTTACAATAATAAAATCATTTAAAATAATAAATATTTGTTTTTGTTTATTATTCCGGATACATGAATAGCAACCCTCGTATCATGTGCAGAATTGACTTAAAAATGCGACGCCGTCTTACGTTAAAAAAAATATTAAAGATAATAAAATAAGCTTCTACAAAGTTCTGATGCGCCAAAATCAATTCAGAAGAAACAAGTCGACCATTATAACGACTTGAAGGTTCTAACTTCAAAATTCCGGAAAAGTTAATCAGCATATTATTATTGACAATAAATTTTATTTTTCATTGGAAAATTTTAAAAAGTTAAGTTTTTACTCAATAGAGAAGAACAACGTAAATAAAAATAATATTTTAAACAAGGAACAAAATCTTCCAAAGAATATGTTTGAGTCGTACTCGGTAAGAATGTTAGTTCTGAACTCTTTTTATAGCATACAAACTTCTCCATGAACAATTCTGCAGTTATACTATGGGATGCATTAAAACCTGGTTAGTACCATCTATTTATAGAAGAAGATGTCCGAACGGACGTTATATTTTTGGCCTATCGGTGGATTATGGTATTATGCTGCAAACACCATAGAAAACCTCGAAAACTTTGGTATAAATTATGCCAAAAAATTTGAAAGTCCGCCGAATATTTCTCAGTTGCAACGCACAGAAAACGTTTAGGCTCATTTTAGTTTTTTATCGATCAATTTCCAGGTCTATGCGTTTGCATATCTGAATATCCGGTTTTGCTTGTGGTATTTTTGTTTTGCATTACACCCCGTCTAAATGATTGAGCATCCATTGGGGCCTTGTTGCTCTGGGCCTGTCTTAATTGCCTGCTTTTTGTGCGCCTTGTTTGATTTCATTTACATTTTGATTGTTAATGTGAATTTGTGCTGTTGTCTTAATATTATGAACAGTTTTCAAATACCTTTTCCAACTGTTACATATTTTGGTACAGATCTTTGAAATTATTGAAGAGGTTTGATATTGTGAGATTACTGTTATTTTTGGTTTTTCTGCGTAGATCACGTTAATCTTTATTGTTTCGTTCATATTTTTCTTTAGTTTGAGCCATGCTGTACAGCTTTTGTATGACGCTGTATGTTCTTCCCCACAGTTTGCGCATTTTAGTGTTTTGGATCTATGTTTGCTATCATTGACTTATTCCATTGTTGGCTCTTTGTGTTTCCATTCTTATAGCTAATCCTGTTATGTGCGTTATATATAGTAGATCGATTTTTCGATCGAGTACGGTTACTAAAATGAAGGGAAGTCGAAAGTTGACTCTTTGGCGAGTCGTTCTCGATACTTGTTCTAGATGATATCCCACCTCGTTTGGTTAATTTGGATTTCAACTTTGTCTATTGTTGTGGAAATTCCCTTTATAATGATATGTTGGAGTTTTTCTGATAAAAGTTGCTCTCAAGGGTATTCGATTTTATTTTTGTTGCAGCTTTTCGTTATTGCTCTGAAATCGTTAGCAGTATTTGGGATTCATTATTATGCCGTCTTGGATTGTTTTTGAAATAGAAACTGACACTCACCATTTTATTGTATCTCTAAGTATTATTGAACAGATTTTATCGACGTGTGGTTGAGATTCTTCTCCATCATTTTGAATGTCTGATACTGCGATGGTTTCCATCTGAGCATGTTCATGTTTTTAAGCTGCATTTTCATCTTCTATTGGTAAACCTTCGTATATATTCAAGGTTGGAATTGGTGCACACTTTTGCTTTTCTGGCAGCAGTGGGTATTCGCTGTTTCCATTTTTTTAGCTTTCTTGCTGACGTGAATTGTCAGATATTTTAGTTCACATTTTTGTTGTGGTTCAATCTTGTTTCTAATATTTGTCTTACTGAGACAATTATTGATTTGAGTTCTTCAATACTTAATTTGAGCTTCATTTTGGTGGTGAAAACATTCAATCGCACTTCTTTCGTATTTGTACGATTTTGATTAGGCAGGAAAACGGACAGAGGAAGCCACCTACTATTCAGAAGGACCCAATCTGGCTACTCCCGGGAGTCTCTCAGAATGGCTGTAGCTAGCTGAATATCCTTATCGCTCTGTCTCGTATTTGTACAGAATGATTATCCCTACTTATGGAGGGGATGTCTTCGCTGTTATTGACGATAGAAGGAGACCACGCGACCCACCGCTACTAAGCCTAACGTGGGCTACCTATTTGACTCCCTCTTTTATTAAACGCAACCGGCTGTTGTGCTGGACTCAACTTGCTCACTGATTCACTACTTAATGTGGGAAAAATCATACAGAGCACTTAAAAATCATCTACGACAAAAGCGTAACAGTTCGATCCCACCTACTTTTCTCGACATTTTCCGAAAACAAAGCAGAAATCTGTTACGCTACTCAACATAGAGTTCTTGCTGTACTTTGTGGTCTTTGTACCTTTGCAATTTAAACGCTAGTATGGATTTCTAGAGCAACCCCTTATATCACTGTGTGAAACCCCCACTACGGTTGTTACAGTTCCCAATCTTAAACAATGTATTTAAAGTGTTAGCAGGTATTACATGAGGTGCAATTGGAAAATTTCATAAGTTCACGATAATTTCTAACTTTATTTCATGTACTAAATATTCTATGTGAAATTTTAGCTTGTACAGCGCCCTCAGAGTAATTGCTTTAGGAAAGGTAAATGTTAACTTTGTGGGACTTGGCGCTCAATGATGCTATTAAACATAATCAGTTGGTCCAAAGTATTTTTGTATCGATATATCCTTAAACTTTCAGAAGGGCAGAATCCTCGCTTACAATCATAAACACATTTTAAACAAGCAGTATTAATCAGCGTATGTTTAAAGTAAATTCAAAGTTACAATAACAAAAAAAAACTTGTATTTCATTACCAAAGTTTCATTACAGAAGAGTGTGATGATAATTGGTTAACTTAGCAATGAAAAGCCGGTTTTATATTTTCAACATAAGTTTTATTCAATTTATTTCATTTTGTCTAATAATTTTCTAGGGCGATATTTCCATCATGGAAGGTGCTTTCTTCAAATCTGCAAAATAAGCGTCAATCTCTGTTTACCAGAATCATTTTGAATTCAAGGAATAACCGGATGTCGAAGGAAGCTGAATCCAGAAAATAAATGGTCGCGGAAGCGCAATTAAAACAACACGTACGTTATCTTTATAAACAAGAATTTTTACGCACTAAACGTGATCACTTCTATCAAATACTTTTGTGCGGTTGATCTAAAGGATTAGCTAGGATTCTCCATTTATACTTTGTCCTTTTGCATCCCAGAAATTAATACCATCATCTTGCTTGTTGATTTGATGATCATTGCTTTCTACCCACTACTGTGATTGGATTTTTATCTTGAGAGTATAGTAGCGTACTCAGAATTCATCACTAGTGAGAAATCTATGCGTGGTATCAATTTAATTCTTCTTAAAATGGCCTTGATGTTATTGCGAAATTTGCATTCGAACATATTTATGATCGTGTGTAAGCGAAAGCACCACTCAACTTGTCAATAATTCTTTCATGCTCAATTCTTGAAATATAATTATGTACACCCCCTCTTTTGAAATGCTCACAATATTAAATATTTCAGACAATTTTTGTAATCATTGTAATTAACACCCACTTGTGTTCACCTTGAATACTCCTGCAACCAGATTCAAACTGAGCTACACAATGTTTCGACCACATATGAGAGAGAGTCTTCGCCCAATACACGGTTGATCTTTTCAAAAAATTCTGAATAGCCTTTTGTATGTAAACATTTAATATATCCACGATAGTCCATCTTTTCCATCGATGATCAAATATAAAGCACGTCTTCTTCAAACAACTAGTAAAAGTAAATGAGTGAGAGACTCTAGGTTAACTTATTATCATCCTACTTCTGTACTACAAATTATTGATTGATTTAGAATCCTGTCATTTTTTCTATGACCTTGTTCATTGCCCTTTAGGTTTATACTTTTTATTTATTAAACAGTATTAATTAAATTAATATAAATAACCCATTATCTCACGCCACATTGGAAGAATTTAAATAAGTAGCTGCCAATATTGTAGCACACGTTACATAGTGTTGCATTCATAAATAGGTATATTTATTTATTTTTAAGTAAATAAATCAAAATGATTAAAAATAAACCAACGACGTTTAGAAGTTCCTGGCTTTCCAAATTTCAGATAAATAAAAGCTATAAAAAAATTCAATTTAGTAACAGGGATGTGCTTGACGTAAATTGATAATTTCCTGAAACCTTATATATCTGAAGTAACGCGCCTATATGCCATCATTTAGATGTATCAAGTGTCCTTGTTAACAACCTGTAAAATCCTAAGATATTTCATAACAACCACTAATAATTTTATATTCGTTACTAACAATTAGAATACAGTTAAAAATTAATTAATACCATAACTGTAAACTAAAAATGTATAACATGTTTTGATTGTGTTATTATAATTGAATTTATATTAGATTATACAACGTTCTAAAGAATGTTTGCGTACTTTAGCAACAAAAATGTTTATATTAAAATTGCAAATGTAACAATAATGTTTCTATTCGGCTAATTTCAGTTTAAAAACTAAAACGGTGAAATTTTATATTACGTTATATAAATTTTACCCATAATCCTCTCCTACATATCATAGGCTTTACGTAAATGTAACATATTTAGCAACAACGTGAATTGAATTTATTTATGTTCTAATTTTTAGTTAAATGATGCGTGAAATTCTCTACTAAACAACCTTATGGACAATTTCATGTTTCGCTTATAATACTCGCACCACTTTGTGCATAGTTTTTGTCACTGAAATTTTATTAATACATTGCAAAGCAAATTAATAAGATAAGTGCAAAATTTTATTATTGGACTTATGTATAGATTTTGTTGTTCGGTCATCATTCTCTAAATATATAATTATTAGTTCCACTTATTTATAGCTATAAATTAATTACCAATACGTCACATTAATATCAGAATGTATACATTAATAATAAACACAACATTTTATATTATTCTTCTTAAAGACACATACAGTCGTAATCACGAAAGAATAAGGCTCGTCAGAAAATGACATTCATATGAAGTAAGATTTCAAATATGAGTCAATTCAGGTACTAGTTTC
>JAHWXV010934871.1:0-10630 GCA_024586415.1 Phrixothrix hirtus | reverse complement strand
TGCCACTTAGTTTGGCTAATTTCACAACACGTTTTATCGAATTTACCGTTAATCATTAATCGAACAAGTGACATTTTACTCGATATATGTAGAAGAAACAGTACGATCTCACGTTAAAATTATGTTTTAATTAAACTATAGGTCAATTTGATTTACCGGTACAAATTTTTGAGAAATCTTCCAGCTTCAGATTCATTTATTCTAAAATAATACCATATCCAGCCTTAAGTCCACTTCTGGAACAGTGGTAGTTATTAAGTGTCATCCGAAAGATTATTACTGCTTACTTATATACAGGTGAAGTCAAAAGGGCTACCCCCTGTGTATAAATTTGTCGCACTATATCAATTACATCGACATTTTCGATGTTGGATCTTGTAGTATCTGCAGCTGTGCCGCTTACTGGGATACCCTGCTACTATTTCAGGTATGATCATTTGTTATCTTATAAGCAGGCTAATCTGTAAATCGTTTTGGTACATAACAGGTTATGCAATATTACCTAAATTAAGGAGCAAACCTTAGATCGAGAAAATTATTAGCAAAATGACAATCACAATACATAATATAGTAAAAAGGTACTCTCTAGCAATGAAAATTAGCATTGAAGAAGGAAAACCGAGCAAAGAAGTAGATGGAATTCTAGTGTATCTAAATTAAACACGATAACTTATCTGAGTTGATTCCATTATTAACATTAGTAGGTATACAGAGATATCAGTAAATGTATATGAAACTGTTACTTGTTTCTAGTACCAAATTCAAATTTTGGTGAATAATAATAATTGCCTTATAGCGTTTTAGTTGATATTAATAACTTCATAGGCTAAGCTTAAATCTTATTTAGAAGCCCAATAAATCATAGCCCATAGTTAAACCGAATTAGCATTAGTTATTTACATTCATTAATAGACGCAAGTAAGGACTAGTAATTATGGGCACATATAAGAAGATAGACAATAAGAAATCCTTCGACGAGATTGATAAGAATATAACAATATAGTTAACTAGAGGACGGTGCAAACCCCTGGTTACGAAAATCATTTAAAAACCGCAAAGAGATGTAAATCTAAACATTTCGATAGTGTAGATAGGCAGATATCTTTTTTGAATAAGTATTGCAGGATAAAAAACAGTTTACAAATAATATGCTTTATCAATTTTAGTATACAACTGTAGCTGCTGCTGTTGAAATAGATGTTGCTAGTGTATCACGAAGGTCAAAGAGTTGGCAATTAAAGACGCGCCAAAATGTTTTCTGAAACGGGCTTATAGTAATCTCAGGGGAAAAAATTATAATCATGTGGGCTGACCAGACAGCGGTACATTTTCTGTGATAAAAAAATTTTAGTGTAGCAACCATACTGAAAAAATTAAAATACCCGTTGATGCCTAACAATAAAAGATCTATTAGACTTACATACAGTATACTAAAGCTGTTGAGAATCTCATTAAGGAGGAAATACAAAATTTTGTCAAGAAAATCATGTTATTCTAGCTTATTAGTTCGACTTTAGAGCCAATCTCTGCACTAATCAAGATGCTTCTTACCTGCAAAGCAGCATGATCAAATTCAAGCAGGAAAAGCAGGAAAGAGTGTTTGTCCTATGTTGTTTTACATTACAAAATGTGAAAAAGTAATTTGTAATTATGTTTCTATAGACTGATATAATATGCGGCCTTCCATCTTTAGAAATTGCATTTTTAATTATTTTCAAATTTAACCTTCGGAATATTCCTAGGAGACATAATAGCAAATCTTTTAAATTGTGTTTCATTCATTCATGATCTTGTTAACGGGATAACGTAAATAAATGTACTTAAATAAAGGTGCTCTATGAATAAAGAGTAATATGTACAATATGTACAATCCGTTAAAATAATGACGTAGTAGGTATTTCTTTAATCCTTGGAGTAATATAGAAATGTGCTCTATAATATAAAAATATTGGGCTATTCAGTTAAATTAGAAAGCATCGCACAAATTATATTCTTAAATGTAAATTCAAATAACGCGGGTGAAGAGGCAATTACAATAGGGTAAATAGGAACGCCAAAAGGAAATATAAATCTAAAGGGATTTAAAGTTTATTTTACGAATAAGCCATCGTCATTTACAATTATAGATAAAGAGGCCTTTGCACTTTAAGGGTTCTAGCTTAATCCAAAAAATTACAAGGAATAAGTGGTATAAATAATAGCACAAACTGTTTACTAAATAAGAACGTTACGTATATGCCTTTTATAAATATGAAATAAGTCTTAAAAGATATAATTTTGGAGAATTATAATTAAATAAGTGTTACAATGCCTTATATTTCGTGAAAATACCGGACATAAACTAGAAAAATAACTAAATGGGTATTTACAACACCATTAAAGAGTGAAATTTAGACATTCTTCGATATTTTTAGCAAAAAATAGTATTATCTTAAAGTTATCGTATTAAATATTGTTCTCTATTCCAAAATTCTGTCTATTTAACGATTCAGCAACGAAAACAAGGACAAATAGAAACAATGCTTTTAATTTAAACTGCAACGGTAATATAAATTGTAGTAACACATAAGTTTTCAAAGATTTTTGGCTTTATATATACTTGTAGTTTAATTTCATAACTATAATGTTAGTGAACAACAGAACTATAGTCATCTAAACCTTTTTCCGTTGTAGTACTCACTCTACAAACATATTATGGACACATTTCGGCGTGATATAAAACTAGTATACATTTTTACTGTTCTTTTATTAAATATGCTGTTTAGTTTTAATTTAACATTCTTGTGCTTTACGCTAAATGTGTAATAGCTTAGAAAAAATTTACCTACCTAACCTGAAAATGTTTTAAAGAATAAATCTTACACAAATATAATTCAGAAATATTTCAAAGGAATCTGTTGCATAGTTCTCTAAGTTACTGAATATACATACAGTGTGGCCCACCGAAAATATTCCATCAAGGTGTACGGCTTTGTGTGTGGAAATTTAAAAAAACGCTCGAACTGGTGTACATTTATTTTTAAGTGGACATGTTTTCCCAATAATCTCATCCCTATAACTTCAACTCGTTAGCGGGGGCGACTTCTACCCTAATTTTTTTAAATAGCAAGGGGAATGTTTCGATATAACATTTGAAACATCATTAAATTCTCTGTAAAACGACGTTTAGTTTTTTAATTTTAAGCTACGGTTTACCGAGCAATTGAATTTTGAAACAACTTAATTTAATTTATTAGTACTTACATAATAAAAATTAGTAAAAACATTTAAAACTTTTTAATAAACTTTACAATAATAAGTGATTTAGGAACGTTAATTGATTAAAACAGTTATCTTATTAAATGTTGAAAATGTCCGTCATTCACCTCCATACAATAGTACAGCAGCTGCTGAAAGTGTTATCGGACGTTGCGAAGAATATCCGGCGTAATTTGTGGGTATTCATTAATTATGCAGTTCTGTAAATGTTCTAAGGATTCAGGCTGAGTGGCATAAATTTTCAATTTAAGATGCCCCATCAAAAAACCAAGGGGGCTTAAATCGGGTGATCTTGCGGGCCATTTGACTGCACCCCTCCTTCCAATCCATTTACCAGGAAACATTTCATCTAAAGGTAATGCAAAATGAGGTGGCGCTCCGTTTTGCTGAAATATTTTGTTTTCTTCATCATAACGTTGATCATTTTCTATAATGTCCATCAGCATTGGGTTAACGGTATTCTCTAACAGGTCTAGGTATGCATCTCCATTTAAATTTCCTGCCGAGAAAAATGGCCCTATTATACGATCGCCAAAGATCCCAGCCTAGACGTTTAATTTTTGAGGATATTGAGTGTGAACTACGTGGTAGACCATTGGGTTCGTATCGGAGCAGTATCGACAGTTATGTCGATTGACAGCGCCGTTGAGAAAAATGAACATTCGTCCGAGAAGCAAACATTAAAAAGGTAGTTTGGACTATTCGTAGTTAGTTGGCTCATTCATTCACAAAATTGTATACGGCGGTCGTTATCATCTTCATTGAATTCTTGGAGAATTTTATATGGATGCTATATATTACCTTTCAGAATTCTCTGTATAGTGGTTCGCGAGATTCCAATTACGCCAGACATTTTTTGTGTGCTTAATGTAGGATTCATAGCAACTTCACCTAAAACCGCTACTTCTACTACTTCACTTCCTACCCGATTGTCAATATCCCGTTTACTGTTTGCCACTGAACCAGTTTGTCGAAATTTTTATACTAATTGAAGGATGTGTAACGATGTCTGACGATTTTATCTGCATGCCTGTCATTAAATAAATATGCCGTTAATCTTGTACATTCATTGTTTTTAAGATACAATGAAATAATTTCCACTCTCTCCTCAAATGAATAAATCATTTTTACACCTCGATCGATTCAAAAAGCAAAGTAAATAATAGCACAGTACTTACTAAATATCACGATAAATTATCTGACTAAGGATAAAGTCAATTGTCGATTGTTATTTGAACTATCAAAGCAATTGTTTCGATACATACCTGTTTATGATTATTCGTATCAGCGGTCCAGCAAGATGTTTAAAATTCAATTGCTCGGTAACCCATAGCTCAAATTTAAAAAACTAAACGTCACTTTACAGCTAATTTAATGCTGTTTCAAATGTTGTACCGCAACATAGCACTTGCTGTTTAAAAAAATTAGGGCAGAAGTCGCCCCCGCTAACTAGTTGAAGTTATAGGGATGAAATTATTGGGAAAACGTGTCTCCTTAAAAATAAATGTGTACGGTTGGAGAGTTTTTTTAAATTTTCACACACAAAGCCGTACACCTTGTTGGATCATTTTCGGTGGACCACGCTCTATAAAACTGCCTTCTTGTTGTAGGGAACGGATCAGTGAACTATAATAGTATGTTTTTGATATATAAACAAGATTCGAATTAGCCTCAAAATGAAAATTATGACGTTGTCATTGCTGATTAGTAATGATCCTAGTTATTAAGAGAACACCTTAAATTTTTACTTTCTCTTACGTACATGAAATATAGTATAGAGAAAGTCATGCTTTTGGTCAAAATTTTCAATGTCTAGTTTTCGGCGGAAATACACGTTTTCAGGTTCCCTGTGTCCGAAAAACGTGTTTTTAGAAATTGGTCTGTGTGTATACGTGTGTGTGTGTGTGTGTGTGTGCGTGTGTGTGTGTGTGTGTGTGTGTGTGTGTGTGTGTACATAGTTGTCAAGATATCTCGAAAACCAAACCTTGTAGAAAAGTAAAATTTTATATATATGCATTAGCATTAGCACTCTTCCGTAAGAATTTCGTTAAAGTTGAATGAGCGGAAGTGCCACTTTATTCTTGTGATTTTTAGGTTGTTTGCAATTTTTTTGAAAACGACTATAACAATATTTTTTAAACTCGCCACGTTTCTAGCACCTATAGTTCTATATTGCATGAACTAATTGGTTTCTCTGAAAAAATTCATTGAAGTGAGTTATTGCGAAAAATCTCTAGAATTAAGCAACGTTTTGTCTGTCGAGTGACTTGGATGGGTCACCGTTCAAGTTATCAACCTCAAAATAAAAATAAATTAATATTTTAATAATTTGTATGCCTTATTTACATACTTAATTACTTTCTATTTAAATGTATAATTTGTTTTTACTTTAAATGAGCTCAAAATATAATTACAAATCTCTTAGTACATGTATAAAGGAAATTATGAATCCATGAATTATCTATGCTTTTAAATTAATTTTAAAGTTTACAATTTATGTGTATAGGAAAGTCATTAACGTCAATAAATTCAAATTAAATTTAAAATGTGTAAGAGGAAGTCGTGTATTGTCTCACGCCAAATTTGTTTGGATAGTTTATATTTGTTTTAGATTAGTTAGTTGAAGTCTCCAGTTTAAAGTAAAGTTATCAGTTGTATATGTTGGATTGCATTTGCAACTATAAGTCAATGTCTATCCGGTAGCTACATTAGGAAACTAAACTGTTTGATACAGAAAGACACCGAATTAAGGAACGATTCTTCTAAACTCATATTCGCTGCAATATTTTTTTAATTCCATAAGGTCGTGAGCTCAGTAGGATGACAAACTTGCTGGTTGTCAATTTACTCTATCTTTGCACGTCAGTTGTCTCATTGTATTCTATTTTATTGCAAAATAGATCTTTCTATTCCTAGGCATTTTAATTACTTGTATGGGACTTTATTTTAATATTTTCAGGAACTTTTAGAAACAATTTGAAGGAGAGTGGTTTAGGATACATAATAATATACTGTGAAACAATCGCAATATAAAAATTTCAATGGTAAGAGTAATATTTCGCAAGAGTGAGGTGGTGACCATCGAGTGGGTAAAAACAGTAAATTGAAACGTTAAAATGCTTCCTTACATGTGTTGTGTACAAAATTTTTTCTAGGAAGTTTTGAAATAAGCTGCAAGTTCTTCTTAAAGTAAATTACAGAGAATAAAATACAAATTATATTATGGTTGAAACATTATATTTATTCGAAATAGGTTCCATTAGAGTCAATACAAAGTTGGGCACGATTAACTAAAACATGCACAGATTTTTTTATGTCATCTGTAGGAATGTTCTTAATCAACTGTGTCAAGGCTGCTTGAATGGTTGGAACATCATTATAAAACGTTCCTTTCATTGGAGTTTTCAGTTTAGGAAAAAGAAAATGGTCATACGGTGATATAGCAGGCGAGTACGGTGGTTGGTCGAAGACATAAATTCGTTTTTGCATCAAAAATTCACGAACGTTTTTGGTTCTGTGAGGAGGTTCATTATGGTGCAATAAAAAGAGCTGTTTTCCTTCTGGATATTCAGGCCTAACTCAAAAAATTCTCGACCACAAACGATGTAAAACTTGTAAATAGTACTTTCCAGTAACAGTTTCACCTTTTGGAGCAAATTCCTCGTGGTCAATACCTTTTGAATCATAAGAGTTATCAACATTGTCTTGATTTTTTACTCCTGAAAGCGCAATCGTTTTGGTTTTGGTTCGCCTTTAGACTTCCATACTGCAGATTGACGCTTAGTTTCAGGGTCATATTTAAAGCAATATTTTCATCACCAGTTACAATCGAATTAAAAAAATCTGGGTCGTTTTCAGTAATTTCAATGATCTCCTTACAATGCCCTACACGCGGCATTTCTTGGTCTTCATTTAATTGATATGGAACAAAACGCGCACAGACCTTTGTTTTTCCCAAATCTACAGTAAAAATATGTCTAACAGTCTCGCTATTTGTATCTAATTCTTCAGCCAACATCCTAACAGTAAAAGTTCCATCCGCAGCAATGATTTCACGAATTTTTTCAACTAATTCGGAACGATTTTCACCTTCGGGACCTCGAAGTTTTGGCTCATCATTTAAATTTTCACGGCCATTTATAAATCATGTAAACCATATATAAACTTGTGTACGAGATAAACAATTCGTATGTCTCAGCAAATTTTTATTCAAGTTTAACACAAAATTTAATATTTGCCTTTGTCCCATTTTATTTTTACGACACAAGCATTAAAACTACTGTCACTCAAATTTGTGCAAAATTCTAACCTATGAACCAATTTGCATGAGCTTTGGCGCATTTGACAGAAGAAAGCAATATCTTTCTAACGCTATCAAGGTTCAATAAATAAAAAGTTCGGTTATTTAATTGTCATACTATTAATTGTAATATGTAATTATAGCCAATGTATACGTTTACCATGTTACTATTTTTTTTTCATTTATTTATAACAAACTATTACACTTCAACGACAGTGAATTATAAAATTATAGAATGACGCTTCTTTGTCAAATGGCAAAAGCTAAATGACAATCAAATCCTTATTTTGGCAGATTAAGCACTTACACTCATATTTTGTCATAAAGTTTGATTTCACTCACGCGAATAAACATCATAATGAGTGAACTCCATCTTAGCGAGTCTAAAACATAGATTATCTATGACCTTAATATTATTTATAGACACCTGGGTTTATAAATAGGTAGACGTTGTCATATCTACGTTTTCGTCGATATATTGGTAGTTTGTTTTTATAGTCCAGTGTAATTTTACATTTTGCTATGCGAAAGATCAGATAGCGCTAAGTTTGAGTATCTTATTAGTGTAGAATCCTTAACTAAGGACCCAATTTTTAGACAGAGGCGTGCGCATGAGAACAAGTAAGTAGCAAAAACGGATATGTTTACGGTCTTCACATTTTTAGTACTAACTCTTAAACTATAAATTTTGCAGAAAAAATTATTCACTTCAGATTTAAACAGAATAAATTTTCCGTAATCTAGCCCGTAAGTGAGCTCCGTACGCCACGTAAGTACCGAGACGGAACTTTTCAAAGAAAACAGGTTTTCTCCAACATTTCATTTTTTGCAAACTTCTGTCACATTCTATTACATTATCTCCTAAATGAAGGCTTGTACCGCAACTTTTAAAACAACTAATTTGAAAGTAAAATTAATTTTCTATAAAATGAGTGCAATTCTATACTTTTATCTCAAATAGATAAAGAGATATAGCTGAATAAATGCTATGTAGGTTATGATAAACATAAGGCAGCTACTCAGTTTTAGTAGGAAAATTACATCAGTATATCAACCCTTTTCATAAAAGTAAATCGTATTGATTGAGATCGTTTAATTTTATTATAGTAAGTATCTATATAGCTCTAACAAAGAACCACTATTAATACTACATATGTCAAAATTTTCAGTTTATGTTTCTTTGACGTACTAGGACAGACATTTTCAATTTCTAATATTGTTTGCTTGTTTGTTTGCATATCCAATTCATCACAGATTTCATCAAGTGGGGTTCATGGAACGCCTTCCACTTCCTTCTTAGTATTGACCAGATCAACCCCTGGAACCTTTCCGCACAACTACCCTATAAAATTTACGTAGAGGGGAGTACGTGAGTTCTACTTTTCGGTAGCCGCAAGCACTTATCCGCCCTCTTCTACAATTACGGTAAATGATATTCAGTAATAACTCTGGAGGAGAATTTTTTTCCATTGTGCATGGGTAAAAGCCGAAAGTAGTGGACATCCACTTCCTTTACGTGGGTCTTTGTTGTACCTTAATCATTGCTGTATTTAGTTGTAGCATCTAACATAATAGAGTTGTGCTACATATGTTGTAGGGGGTAGACGAGATAGGCTGAGCTTTGATTTTGATGCCGTCTTTGCTAAAGTGTTAAAGCTTAAGTCGCTGAGACCGAATATCGGCATCTACCCCGTATAGGTAAATCACAAAATATTCATCTACTTGAGCAAGTAAATCAGAGGTAGGATTAAGGTCCAAGGATGCGGCCAGTTCCTTTTCAGGTACGGTTCATTTTGAATCAATGTATATAATTTTGTTTGCCAATAACCAAAGAGTCCGACGTTACGTCATACGCAGTAAATGAGTAGATAATGAGGAAAATCGTACTTGAAATAGTGAGTGAAATGAAATACGTTAATATTATTTTCTCTCCCACACTTTGGAAACTACATTTCATTTCTGAGTTGGTAATTCTATAAGCAGAGGTAGGAAATCAGTACCCTTTCTAACATGAAATCGCTATCAAATTACGTTCCTTCCTGCAATGATTATTTGCTCCATCAGTAAGTCTGCATTCTCTACTGCATTCCCTACAGTAATAGCTTCTTGTTTCCGTTTACCCTTCAAAAAATCGCCAAAACATTTCCTGGTAGTCCATGAGCTAGAAATTTCGAATAAGAAACTAGAACAACTGTGGCTTCTTTGATGGTAGCCTCATGTGAAGAAAGTGTCGTTGGTCGTCGAAAGCATTTTGCACTTTTCGTATTCTTTGCAGCAACACTACATGGATAGCCATTAAAAACAGCAGCTACGTTTGATTTAAAATGAAGACTTAAATATTTCAAGTAACTCTTCACCATGCTCTCGAATATTGTATTCCGCTGTCAAACTACTTTATGATGTAAGTGAACATCATCCACAAAGAACAATTTGTCAATAATAGTATTTAATTTGGTCGGAGTGAATGCTGCATAAAACGCCGAATTTACTTCCTTGCACAGCACCTCCTCAGTTAACACTAACATGGGAGCAGGTGATAATCTGTAGGTGAATAAATATTTCAACTCCTCATCAAACAGCGTAGCGAGACAAACCTTGTGAAAAAGAAATCGTAAATCCACACTGATTCTCTCTTTTCCTATTTTAGCTCCAGCAGTAACTTTCGCTTTATGTTTGAAACTCATATCACCGCAGTGACCACCAAAAATTCTGTAGATTCTGTCTTGACGAATTTTTTGAGCCAATTGGCAATTAACTTATGCTCTTTCAATCACTACAGAGTCTATAGACATCAACGAGTAATTTTCAGAAAATGGATAATGTTGAGCAACCACTGTGGTAGCTTGTCAGCATCGTCATTATCTCGTCTATCGCAAGAAAATTTGCATATCCACTTGTAATAGTTGTAAATTTAAAATACTCTTCAACGTGATAATATATGTACTACCGGTGAGTCACGCCCAGTCACTCCCAGTTATTCCATGACCTATCCTCCCGTGCTTCTAATTACTTTTGACACACACACACGTATATATATATATATATATATATATATATATATATATATATATA
>JAHWXV010934849.1:0-14091 GCA_024586415.1 Phrixothrix hirtus | reverse complement strand
AAATAACAACAGCCCTAAAATTTGTTTGCTTTGCAGTACAATAAACCAGTTACGCAATAAGCGAAACATAATTAGAGCACGTAGCTCTTGCTGCCAAATTGGACCGCGAAGCAAACAACAAAGTTAGCCCCCCACTTTTCGAATTTGCTAATTTCAAGAGTTGTGCTGAATTGTGCTAGGTTTGTGCCAAATTGTACTCGAATATTATGACCACAATACGGAAAACGCGTTAAAAAGTCGAAAAAAAACATAATTTATACCAGTCCCCAACATTCCATATTTCGCAATTTTCTCAATTGTGCTAAGTTGTGCTAGATTATGCTAAAGTAGTATTTCGAAAAAATAATTACAGAAAAAGTAAGGCCCAAAAAACGTCTTCGATGATATAGGATTGAAGTAAAGTTCAAATTAACATCAGCCATCCAAATGTCATAATTATATATCTGAGTTGTGCTAGCGTAGCACAACTCAGCACAACAGTCAATTTTGCTAGCACAGCGGTATAAAGAGCACTTCACTCTTGAGCGCGGCTGTTCGCAGCGGTATTCAATGTCCAAATTTCGATGTTTTGACAATCCATTGACCACCAAATTGCATATCTGAGTTGTATTACGCTAGCACAACTCAGAACAACCACCAATTTCGCCAGCACAACGATGTAAAGGGCACTTTACTCTTGAGCGTGCCCGTCCGCTACGGCATTCTATGTCAAAATGTCGATGTTCTGACAATTCAATGACCACCAAATTGTTTATCTAAATTGTGATAGCGTAGCACAACTCAGCACAACTGCCAATTTCGCCAGCACAAGGATATAAAAGGCACTTTACTCTTGAGCGCGGCTGTTCACAACGGTATTCAATGTCCAAATTTCGATGTTCTGATAATCCAATAATCACCAAATTGCATATATGAGTTGTGCTACGCTAGCACAACTTAGCACAACTCCCAGTTTCGTCAACACAATGATAAAAGGAGCACTTTACTCTTGAGCGCGGCCTTTTACAACAGCATTCATGTCCGAATTTCGATGACCACCAGATTGCATATCTGAGTTGTGTTACGCTAGCACAACTCCGATATACAATTTGGTGGTCGTTGGCTCGTTAGAACATCGAAATTTGGATATAGAATATCTTTATATCGTTGTGCTGCGGAAATTAGCGGTTGTGCTGAGTTGTGCTACGCTAACACAACTCAGATATATAATTATATGACAGTCGGATGGCTGATGTTAATTTAAACGTTACTTCAATCCTATATCATCGAAAACTTTTTGGGCGTATTTTTTTTGTTATTATTTTTCGAAATACTACTTTAGCACAATCTTAGCACAACTGAAAAAATTGTGAAATATGCAAAGTGTGGGGGGGCTGGTCTAAAATATGTTTTTTATCGATTTTTGACGCATTTTTCATATTATGGTCAAATATTCGAACACAATTTAGCACAAACCTAGCACAATTCAGCATAACTCATGAAATTAGCTAATTCGAAAAGTGGGGGGCTAACTTCGTATAGGCAACTTATCCGGAGGTCATAAATTTTAGCATCGTACTTGTCGGGAGCCACTTCAATGCTTAAATATGTTATATAACCGCAATTAATATTGACGGTAGCTAACACACCAAGCAACGAGCAGCTTCCACACTTTACAAATTCAACCGCAAAGAATGATTGTTATCAAAGTCATTGTGTTTTTTAAGATGTCATTCGAAAATTTTACAAAAAAATTTCCTAATTTTATGTTAAAATTAATAAATGTTTCTTTTATCTTAGTCAAAGCTAAGTTCACATAAGGCGCTTCAGGTCTTGATCGTTTCTGGAATATATACACATATTAGATATCAATGCACATAACGATTAGTCATTCTTTAATTTTGTTTGGTGAAACCAATATTTAATTATTACAACAAAAATGTAGGTTACAGGTTTTTTGTATAAAAATTTGACGACTCTAGGTCTAACTGTACCAGATATATTATTTACCTAAACGTGCGACATAATTAAATTTTTTAAAAAATATTAGACAAAGTTAGTGGTTTGAACTTTAACAGAATTTAATTGTTGTAATTTTTGTAAATTTTACATCCTCTGCCTTTTAATGAGGTTAATTGCTGACATTTATTTTTTAAATTACGCCCAGGAAATGTCTCGGAAAAAAATCATAAATGAACCATATCCACCTAGGATGTGATATTTAATTATATTTTTAAGGCAAATTATTATGTTTACTAAACGTCCTCTATTATCAACGTGAAAGAGCACATCATTACTGTTTATGCTCATCATTGTTGTATGTAAATATAATATTCTCATTATGCTAACCATTTTTCTTTGTTGCAGGTAAGATATGGCAGATAGCAACGAACCGAGGTCGAAGATGGAGATCTTCTTGATAACTCACGTAGGACACAATCATTTCTCATGGATCGGTATGCTACACTTAAGCATCATTTAATAACATTTTTTGACATTGTACGTTCACTTCAACAAATAAATTCATGTCACTCACCTTGGTATAATTAAATGAAAGATTTACATGATTAAATTTTCGTTATGCTGTACCATCTAAATTTTGTGCGCCTGCTTTAAATTCACAATACTTAAAACTAAATATTATACTCATCGCGCAGAACCACGTGTTGAGAACGTAACGCGCCGGTTGCATAAGAAATAGCGCGGCTTTGAAAATTTTAATTTAATGCATTATTACTTTAACACCAATTATAACTAAATCTATTTACTGTAAGGTTGAGGAAATGAGACCGAGTAAATTATGTAGTTAATATACAAGAGCAAAAACGTTTTCGACGGTGTTAGATTTTGATTACTAAATAAAGCAAAATATTTAAAATGAGAAAATTTCTTAAGGAGTGCCTCAAAACGACACCAAAAATTGTTTCGTAATGATATCGCCATTTTATTTGAAGAATTGAATTTTAAAGCTGCAATTCAATTGCGTGGGCTCGTAATTAATCATAATTAAAAGAATATAGAATGTAATAGTTGTCAAAAGCAATAAAATTCCGCGAAATTAAAAAATTTGAAAATAAAGCCTGATCACAAAGACAATCACAAAAATTGGATAAAAGTAAGTGTGTAAGTTCCACTTCGCACACTAAAGCGCACTTATTGCGAGCTCACACGGAATTTCGCCTTCTATTTCTATTTACAGATCGCACTAATTGAGGGTCATGCGGTCCATTTAATTTCTCACTCGTGGGATAATACATTTTGCACCATCTCGGGTAGTCAGTGCAAGTTAGGAAACTAGTAATTATGTGTCTTCTTGATATTTCTAAAATGAAAATCTACGCAAAGTTTGAACTAGCGTTCTGTGATTTGAACGAGGAAGATATTATGGTTTTAGATTCTTCTGAAAGTAATGTTGATGATGAGGACTTAATTCAAGTCACAAGATTTATATCGGAAACTATGGAACTGCCAAAAATTAAAAATTATTGAGATGTGGTTTCCCAACTTTCAAAACAGTAGGTACAAGGTATTTATAATTTTATTGTTTAATTAATAATATTTATTGTAACAGTTTAAATCAAACTTCCGTTGTGGAATTCAAGAGAAAACAATGGAGCTATTAATTGACAAATTTAATAATACTAAATTCTTTAAACTTTGTGTAGATAAATTAACATTTAAAAAAGATGCAAAATCTCGACTTATCACTGAAGACGATGTCGTTCCATTGTTGACACCAAGCAAGTCTGACTTTTTGAGGTGCAGTTAGAGGAAGCCGTTGGAATGGGCGGCAAGTTCTTAGGCAGTAAGAATAAATTCTTCTGTAAACTTTTGCCATGGATACATGGACGCTTAACAGCTCTCATTCACTCTACACCAACAGACCTCGTTATTTGAAAACGATCACATTTAGCCATACGTCAATGCAGTCAGTTTTCGCGTACACTGCTGCTATAGCTGGACGATGTCGCTGAACGCATTTTTCTGACCAAGAAAATTATATTCGCGCGACAGTAGTGTGGTCCCGATTTACCCTTCTATCAATTTCACGCTTTTCTCACACCGATAATTCGTCTTCTCAAAATCAGAAATATGGGAGAAATTTTGACATTGTCATACTGGAGGCATTTTAGAGTGTTTATTGTGTCAAATATCTCACAACAAATGACATTTATCGGCTAGACATTTCTAAAAGCCTTGGTTAAAATTCTCGACAAAAGCGTTGACTGATTTTTGATTTTTTTTAAGCAAACCGATCGTTTACTACATAATAATAAAGCATTGTTTTATCAAAATGAGTGGTACATTTCATGTGAAAATGAGGGTATGTAAAAAATTCTTAAAATTTATAAGTAACTGAATTTTAAACGATCACTTACAAACTAAATTAAATTAATGTATGTGACAAAAGTGCCTAAAATATAAAAGTAATGCAAGCGGTGTAGAAAACATTTTTCGTCCATTGCGCGCTTAAAGAATGCAGTGAAATAAATACACGAAATACTATTAGTAAAATTGGCTCGTTGTAATTAATAACGTTGATAATTTAAGTAAGCTGCATTGCTTGAGGTAGTCGTTAAAATTAACTGAAGCTACCTCACTTATGGATAATTAAACAAAATTAATTATCGGCAATAATAAAAATTTCATTTAGAAATAACACAAAATCTCGCTTAAGAATACTTAAAAAACCTATTTCTTGACGGAAAAACAGTATTTCTAAAAATACGTAATTAATAAAATCTGCGCGCGCTTATGTTATATAAATTAATGAACTAAATAAAATTTAAAATTAAGAGTTAAAACATAATTTAGTCCGTAGAACTGAATACAAAAACAAAATCCTTGTATTCATTTCTTGAAGTTCAAAATCCAATGTTTACTGCTAAGTCATATTGTTGATTAAATGGAGGTAGATTTACGTCAAATATCTTAAACTACCTGACTATTTTAAATTTATTTTTGTTTTTTTATACAGGGTGTTTCAGATAATATAACATTCCTTTTAAGGACTGTAAGTAGATCCTACAGACACCCCAATAAACGTAAAATAAAAAAAAATACGAATACAAAAAAGGCCTTTTTTTCGAATTATTACAACGAGCCGCCTATGGTCGCATTCAGACTAAAACTGTTAAATCATTCATAAAATTATAACTGACCTACCTAACAGGATCAATTTACAATAACATACACGTTTACAGCTATAGCAGACACATTGCGATTTCTTTACTACAATAAATAACGGATACAGGGATTGCCCTTTCATACTTTTGGAATAATTTAGAATGTATACAATTTTTTAACAATTTTGAAGAAGGTATAACTGATAATAACAAAAATAGAGTTTAGTCATGTATCATTCTAAAAATGTGTTCAAATGTAAAGACAGCTTAAGCAATTATTTATTGACATTTTTTAATTTTACACCTAAAAATAGATTTTCTTTTCTGAAATTGCGAGACATCATCCTACGCTTAAAATAAAACTCTGTATTTTAAACACTTTGACACGTTTTAGAACAATTTTATTAACATAAAAGCACCAATCAGTTAAACACTGTGTAGATGGACATAATTTGCGATTTCGCTTTTATTATTGAAACACTGGTTGGACAACGAAACGCATCCTAGTAACTGACGTAAATTGGCATAATTTTGTTTATTAGAATATGGGTCACTGACATTTACAAAGATGTATCATTTTACAGTCTTGTTTTTATGCGTCTGCTTCAAAAATTAAAATAAACACGTACAATTCTGCTCTACTACGGAAATGTTTATTTAGTAAGAAATACTTACTTGATTATATTTGTATATTTGAAAGCATGTGCATAGTCGACTCGTCATTATTAAAAAAAGAAATTTTTAGTATTCGTATTGCTTTTAATTTATGCTTATTGGGGTGTCCATAGAGCCTACTTTTATCCCTAAAAAGGAATGTCATATTATCTGAAACACCCTGTATTTAAGTGCATTTAAATAATAATTAAATATTAATTAATAAATAGTAACCTTGACACTTTTTTAAACATTAATATTAAAATTTTGGCGATATGATGTAAGAGAAGCGTTATATAGCAACATCATGCAACGTTGCCATTTCGTTAACGGTAAAATATGTAAACATAACCCTGCCATTAAAAACGATTCCCAATGTTATTTAAAATCAATAACAAATCGCATTTCTAATTTTTATGCTCATAATATAATTAATAATCGTCATTGCAATAAAGCTAAATTCGATGAACAAATTGCTGGCAACCATGCAAAACCCCACACGTTACGCGAAAGTATAACTTCTATAAAAAAACTATTTTAATCTAACCTTGTAAGGTGTCAGCAGTAAATTACCATCATTAATAAAAAGCGTTTGCATTTTATTTTTGCAATACACGATGTACAGGGTGTCCCAAAGTTACCGACAAACCGTATAACAATTCTTTATAAATTTTTTTCAAAATCATATTTTAGATATTTAAGTAATTTAACTTAAGGCTTCTCTACACTAGATTAGGCAACCCAAAATGCAATAATTAAATATTATTAATTTTTAATTGTTGCAATTCAAATTTTTAAAAAATAATTCTGGAGGGACCTGTAGAATAGTATGAATTTATGAACAATAGTTTTATCCACATTTTTTAATTAATTACGCAAGCGTAATATTTAAAAAACAGTATTTGGCATTTTTTCAATATTACGCTTCCCCAATTAATTAAAAAATTTGGATAAAACTATTGTTCCTAAATGTATACTATTCCACAGGTCTTTCCAGAATTATTTTTTAAAAATTTTAATTACAAGTATTAAAAATTACTAATATTTGTAATTGCATTTTGGGTTGCCTAATCTAGTGTAGTGGAGCCTTAAACACAATCCTGCTTAATAAGTAAATGAAATTATGAATCAAACAAACTGCAATTTTAAACTTCCTTATAAGTAATACGTAGTTTATTTAAAACGTGCTACAAAATTTTGACCAAAAAAGCTTTTTCACCTTTTGTCTTTTTAAAATTTATTTTTTATTTTTAAATTACAAGATTGTTGATTATTCGCTATAGCTTCATAAAATAAAGTAAGATGTTTAAAATTCTTTCCAGATCGATTGTCTGCTGCAAATAAATTTTGTTCTCAATAAAATTAGCATTCACGTATGCTGCTGAAAACAAAATTTTAAATCTTTTTTCCTTACTACAAATATTTCTTTTGGTTGTATTTCGAATTTAAAGTTCGTAACGCATTTATTGTACGTGTCTAATTTGTAACCATTTGTAAAAATCCTAACATTTGTAAAAAAGTAACGGTGTTCAAAACATATCGGCAGTGTAAACAAATCAGTGTAAATTTGATAGCAAATATTTTAACACTAAATGTATACATTGTAAGATAATGCATAGTCACCTCAATAATCGTTGGCAGGTCAAATAGTTTCGTACTCAATTACAGGGTCGGACTTAAATTTATTAATTGTTTATACTTTGACATTCAGCCGTTTCTAAAAAAAAGTATGCCAATTTACGTGTTGTCGGTTGTTTTTGAGACGCCCTTATTTTATACTAAACTTTAAAAATGTTACTAAAATAAACTATAATTATTGATTCGATAAATCTAAAGCGTTGTCAAAGGCTTTAAATTAACTCAATAGATAAACAAGAAATGCTTGAAACAATAAACTCAAACAAACATACCGTTTTGAAGAAAATATCTCCCTAATTAAGCATAATTTAACAATTCAATTGGTGTCTATTTAGAGCGGCAAGTAGACTACAGACGATATTTACCGTTATAATAATTAAATGTTGTTACGTATTTGCTAATCTAAACATTACGGGCCTAGAGAAAGACAAACTTTTACAGGTGTAATTAACAGTAAAAAATCCAACAGGGGATACAGGCGGAAATAAACTACCTTGTCACCAAAGATTGCAGTGTGATTGTCGCGGCAATCAAAATACATTGATTGCAAACTGATAGCGACACGTCGAAATAGCATTGTGTACGACAACCAGAAAAGACTATGTTTCATCAGTTTTGGTACATTAATCTGGACATTTTTACGGTCACAGACCTTCGAGTGCACCCAAATTTGTCAAAAAACTGTTCATCACAATAAAGTTTGAAAACCTTGTACTGTTTAAAATTCTTATGTACATAGTACAACGTCATAAAAAGTAGAATTCGTTGTTAAGCTGTATTACTGGATCACGAACCTTAAAAACGTTGTTACATTAACTATATTTTATACCAGTTGACCTTAGATTTTTAATTAATAAACAATTAAAACTTCTAGTAACATAGATATGTAAATGTTTGCATAGTTGTAAATAGCTTTTTTGTATTCATTTTTTAAAATACATAACCAGAAAATATATATGTGTAAACTTTTCCGTTTATGTACCTAATTTGACAACTGCTACAATTAATCTCAAAATTGACAGTAAACTTGTGTTTTTTCGGAATATGCTTAACAAACACAAAAAATGTTGTTCGATACTTGTGCGCTGTCACATTTCAGGCCCTTGATCTGCTTTACAGAACTTGACTAACGCCTCGTTCTGTAACAATCGTACTCAGGCCTGAAATATGGGATGACAACTCAACTGTGTCGAAAATAACTTGTTGCTTAGAAATATTTCAAAATACCGCCACAAGCTGTTACAGCAATGTTGCAGCAGTTGTATGTTGGATGTTACAAAATGTGACGTCAAAATCGCGTCAGCTCGACATCATTTCATGTAAGTATGCAGTGACGTCATACCTACTTGTCAATTTTTTCCCGATATTGTAATCTGTAAGCAACAAAACTGCTGCACTTACAACATAAACAAGGTTTGTAAAAAAAGTATTAGGCAAAGTTTCGGAAAAATAGATTTATTTCAAATATTGCTACAATATCTCTAAATTCTTCCAAGTACATTCCTTGAGCGTCCGCAGTCTTTTGCCAGCGGCTTTTCCACGACTCAAAGGCTCCCTGGCAGGCGGATTCCGGAAGGTTCTTAATGGTACGCGTGCAAACTTTTTTGACTGCACTTACGATCCCATGGGGATATCCTTTGAGGGAGGATTTCACTTTTGGGAATTCGAAATAGTCTGCTGGTGCCAAGTCGGGACTGTAAGGGGGTTGGGGAATCGTCGCGATGCCGTTTTTCATCAGGTAGTCGGTTACCTTGGAGCAGGTGTTGCTAGATGCATTGTCGTGATGCAATTTCCAATCTCTGGTGATGGCTGGCCTCACCCGGTTGACCCTTCTCTTCAGTCTTTTTAGCACTTCTAGGTAAAAAGCACCATTCACTGTCTGCCCCTCAGGTACAAATTCATAGCGGATCGCCCTTTTGGCGTCGAAGAAAACGGATCAGCATGGCTTTCACTCTGGATTTGCTAATTAGAGCCTTCTTTGGATGAGGTGATGACGCAATGTGCCATTCGGAACTTTGCCGCTTTTTTTCCAGGTCGTGTTCTAATATCCAACTTTCGTCTCCCGTAATTACGTTGTCCAAAAAGTTGGGGTCTTATTCTTCAACGCGTTGTAGAAGATCTTCGCAAGCAGACACTCGATTCTGCTTTTGGTCGTCCGTCAAGACTTGCGGGATGAGTTTAGCGTAGATCTTTCGCATCGCCAAATTTTCAGTAATAATACTGTGCACGGTCATCTTATCAATGCCAATGCGATCATGCGCACACTTAACCGACGGTCTGAATTCTGCACTTCATGCACATGTTGCATGTTGTCGTCGGTTCTTGACCTCGACGGCCGTCAAGAGCGGGGCTCGTCCTCTCTCTCTCGGCCATCTTTGAAGAGCATGTGCCACTTAAAAATCGCAGTTTATGACACACTTTCATCCTTGAACACTTGGCGAATCATGCCCAAAGTCTCCGTAACCGATTTCCCCAGTCCAACATAAAATTCGCTGCATTTTGCGCTTGCACCGAGTCACTCAACAGGGGTCCACTAAAAACACGATCTAACCTGAACGAATGCTCGCACGTGACTGGAGCTTGGTGTGTCTTTAAAATAAGACCCCCCCGCTGCAACGTATAGTCACATCAGGAAATAATGGTTCCCCATACTTTTTATATTAACCTTGTATGTGCGGAAACAAATGTGAATCTACGAATGCATACACACGGCTTTTATTGGAGTACCGTACCAACACTAAATGAAGTAAATGCGGACCGGCCATTGAGAAACCGAACACTAACCTGGGTCGACTGCACGTAGTCATCAATATCCTGTGAAACGACACGGAAAATGCCTCTCTTGGCGTTGGAGAAACGTTTCAACATTTCGATGCGTGTTAATCACATTCCGACATGCCAAAGCCGCAGTGTGCGGTTGGATATTGCACTTCAAAGAACAGTCCAGGATGTTTTGCCCGTTTTCATTTCTTTGATGGCTGAGAGTAGACATGATTGCACGCGGGTTGATGTTGGCACAACATCTCATCGCTTGCCACAATTTGTGACAAAAAAAGTCGCCATTAGGTTGAAGGAACTTTCTGAATTCAGATATCTTGGGGCGATGTCATCCACAGTGAAACCCCAGTTACTTCGAATCAACTCAGCCACGTACGCCATAACAATATGGTTGAATTACTACTACACTGGTAATTCTAGCATCTTCCATTGCTAAAAAACGCGGAGCAGTGCCTTGTTCTGTCTGCTTGTTTCCATTGGACGCCGAGTACACTGCCACCAGTTGTGTTCGGCTTATGCACCGTACATTGTCCGCTATGGCAAAACTTGCTAGGATTGTCGTCACATTTCCACAACTCAGGTTTTACATGACTAAACAAATTCCTTCAAAAACTGCAGCTTCTTTAGTTTTATTGTGTAGCATTGAAATAATCAAAGCAGAAAGAGACGATGTAGTGATTTTCGGTCAGTAATTTTGACAATCGTCAGAGATATATAAATAAAATAAAGAAAAAGATTCCTCCTAAAAAGCGCGAATTTTAAAATGAATTCGGCGCAGGTGAAAAGTCATGAAATTGTCATCGGAGTAAAATAAAACGAACAATTTTAAGGCTTCTCGCCAAAGATTTTTAATAACCTAACTTAATAGGTAAAAATATAGAAGCTTGCACTTTCAATCAGCGTGACACAGCACTTGCAGACCAATGGTTTCGTCCTGTGTGGGGCTCATCAGGGTGGGGTGGCTGAACACGCTGGTTATAAAATGCAAGCTCCCTTTTAAACACATAATCTGTGTAGGTGTTTACAAAAATTACTGGCAGAGCCATCTATTTGTTTATATTAGGAGGATATTTATATAGATAAAATGAAGAAGAAAATTCTGTCTAAAAGACACGAATTTTAAAATTAATTCGGCACAACTGAAAAGTCATGAAACTGAACAATTCTAAGGCTTCTCACAAAAGATTGTTTTGCAGAGATATCTTCAGAATTTATTTATAATAAGTTTAGATGAACAAAACCAGCGATAAAACTTATCATTTGCTCATGTAGTGCCTGTTCAACAAAACAACAACTTTTGTTGTTGTTGGGTCGGCAGCAGAGTTGTTTAGGAAGATCGCTCATTTAGCGAACTTGCCACTATCAAGCGTGCACACCACGAATCACAAAGATCGCCCTAAAGTGGCCGCAGCTTCGGTGCTGATCCAGAGGCATCCATTACGGCGTGGAACTTGCCTCTTCGTCTGAGAAATTGATGAACTTTCGTATCCCTTTCAGACGCAAACCCACCTCTTCGCTTCGTACTATGAAAATGTTTAGTGGAGGTTCGGCTACACATTGGTAGACATGGTGAAATTATCATGGACAGAGGGATAAAGCAATGGTACGCGTGTAAATTACTTTGACGGAACTTACGATCCCATGGTGGTGTCCTTTGAGGGAGGATTTCACTTTTGGGAATAGGAAATAGTCTGCCGGTGCTAAGTTGGGACTGTAAGGGTGTTGGGGAATCGTCACAATACCGTTTTTCATCAGGTAGTCGGTTACCTTAAAGCAGGTGTGGCTGGATGCATTGTCGTGATGCAATTTCCAATTTCTGGTGATGGGTGGCCTCACCCGATTTATCTTTCTCTTCAGTCTTTTTAACACTTCTAGATAAAAAGCACCATTCATTGTCTGCCCCTCAGGTACAAATTCGTAGCGGACCGCCCCCTTGGCTTCGAAGAAAACGGATCAGCATGGCTTTCACTCTGGATTTGCTAATTAGAGCCTTCTTTGGATGACGTGATGACGCAATGTGCAATTTGGAACTTTGCCGCTTTGTTTCCGGGTCGTGTTCGAATATCCAACTTTCGTCTCCCGTGATTACGTTGTCCAAAAAGTCGGAGTCTTCTTCAACTCGTTGTAAAAGATCTTCGCAAGCAGACACTCGATTCTGCTGTTGGTCGTCCGTCAAGACCTTCGGGACGAGTTTAGCACTGATTTTTCGCATCGCCAAATTTTCAGTAATAATATTATGCACGGTCACCTTATCAATGCCAATGCGATCTTGCGCTCACTTAACCGGCGGTTTGAATTCAGCACTTCACGCACATGTTGCGCATTGTCGTCGGTTCTTGAAGTCGACGGCCGTTCAGAGCGGGGCTCGTCCTCCACACTTTCTCTCGGCCATTTTTGAAGAGCATGTGCCACTTATAAACTGCAGTTTATGACCCGCTTTCATCCTTGAACACTTGAAGAATCATGCCCAAAGTCTCCGTACCTCATTTCTCCAGTCCAACACAAAATTTGATGGCGTACCGTTGTTCAATCCTCCGCTGCATTTTGCGTTTGCACCGGGTCACTCGACAGGGGTCCCCTAAAAACACGATCTAGCCTGAATGAACGCTCGCACGTGATTGGAGCTTGGTGTGTGTTCAAAATAAGATCTCCCGCTATCGAGCCTGTGCGGTGTGGGCGCGCTGCAACGTATAGTCACATCAGGAAATAATTGTTCCCCATACTTTTTATACAAACCATGTGTACATCAAAAGATCGTTACAATTATTCAGTATTTGGAAAAAAAATTGGACAAGTATGTATGTCGTCGCTGTTTCGCGCGAAGTGATTTATAATGTAATCATTTGGCCTGGTCAAAACTTTATTTTAATGGCGATATGACGTTAGAGATGTAACATTACGCAACGTTGCCAAGTTCTTAACCGCAAAACATGTAAATATAACTTTGAATTTGAAAAGATTATTGTCGACATTAATCTTTATGTATTAAATATAGTAAATAGCTTCCATTACAATTCGCAAACAAGTTGCTGGCAACAATGCAAACCATAACACGTTACACGAAAATGTAACTATAACTTCCATAACAAACACGAATTATCAACAATGACATATCACCATTAAAATAAAAAGTCTACATGTAATTAATCTGAAAATCCTGTTTTTATGTTTTTCATAATGAAAGTTTTGTAGGTGTGTTGAAATACCTTGTATTTTGTTGTATTAAGATTTATATATATATTTTTAGATATTTAAAAATAATTTATAAAACTTCGTTCCTCGACTAGGGGATCGATCCCAGGACCTTTGGCTTTACGCGCCAATGCTCTACCACTGAGCTATCGAGGAACTTAACACCAGTCGATAAATGAATCCTTCTAAATTATACATATATTGATTAATGTGTAACAGATACATTTACTCAAACCGATGATGCGTTTACACAGTAAGTTTCACACCGCTGGAAGAGTGGAGTCTGATTTTATAGTCACAAACTGTAAAAAATATTCAAATATATAAACGAAAATTAATTTGGCCATAGACGAAATAGAAGTATAGAGATTTATATATATTTTTACTTTCTCTTACCTATATGAAATATAGTATAAAGTATTGTTTTCTTCTAAAATTTTCGATGTCGAAATTTTAGTGGAAATACACGTTTTCGGGCCCCCTGAGTCCGAAAAACATGTTTTTAAAAATTGGTCTATCTGGGTATGTGTGTGTGCGTGTGCGCGGCGTGTGTGCGTGCGAGCGTGCGTGCGTGCGTGTTTGCGCGGGTGTGTGCGTGCGTGCGTGTGTGAACAAAATATCTCGAAAACTAAAAATCGTAAATAAACGAAATTTTATATTTGAGTTTGTATCCATTCTGGCACGCGACTGCAACAATTTCACTAAAATCCAATAACCGGAAGTG
>JAHWXV010934825.1:0-14171 GCA_024586415.1 Phrixothrix hirtus | reverse complement strand
ATAACATGCTTGACAATTGTTGCAATTAATTTTATATATTAAGTTGGAATTATTTATTAAGTTAGTGGGGGATTTTATGTTTGTAAAAATATTTTTTGTTCTGTTGTGAGTTTTAAAATCAACTGTTGTATTAAGTTTTTAAAAGTGTTTATAAATTTTGTTGTCAATAGGGATATAAGGTAAAACTGATAAAAGTATTCTGAATTTGTTTGTTTTGGAATTTGTGTTTGTTATAGTTATAATAAATTCTTTTTTTATATATTTGTTAATAAAAGCGCTTGGGTAGTTGTTTAGGAGTAAAGATTTTTTAATCTTTTTAATGTTATTTGGTCTAAATTTAAAATGTGAAAAGTTTATAGTTTTATCTGTTAAATTATTAATTATACTAGTTTTGTATTTTTTAGATGTAATGGAGTTAAAATTTTTATATCTTTGGCTCCAATTTTCTTTTGTATGCCAGTTAGTTATTATTTTTATATGTATATAGCATTAAATCTAGAAAATGCAATTTATTGTTCTTTTCTTGCTCTAAAGTGAAGTGGATTTTGGAATTGTAATTATTGAAAACAGTTAAATATTATTTATTTGTTGAAGAGGAATGCATGTAATACAATCATCCACATATCTCTTAAAAAATGGAAGTGGAAAATTTAATTGTTTGATTATATTATTTTCTAGTTCTTCCATTACTAGATCTTCAATAGCAGAAGATATTGGTGAACCCATTACCGTACCGTTAATCTGTCTATAAAACTTATTATATTTAAAATATGTCGATTTAAGTATAAATGTAACTACCTCAAATCAACGAAAACTCCAAATAAGAAAGCATAAAGTCTCGATAGAGATATTAGAATAATTCTGCTCATATATGTATTAATTTATTTGGAAAATATCTCAAGCATCTGCTTTAAAAAATCGTTAAAAAAGGGCCAACCAATATCCGAACCGGTTTTTTTTTATAACAATAGCGATTTAAAAATCTGATTAGCAAAATTTCACTTCTTTTATTACATTAGTAATGTTTTGTGCCATTTAAGTATTCTAAACTATTTGTTTCAAATATTGTAATGAAGCGCCTTTTCTATTTAAATTAAAATATTTATTCATTATTGTTTTTTTGCAATGAACGTTTACTTTACTTTTCAGTGATTTCGAAATTAGAAAATGTAATTGCTATTTTACTATCTAAAATTCTTTGGAATTCCATTGCTTTATTCTTATGAGTAGTAAAGATTAACGTGTGAGCGAAACAGCCCAATTCCAAGGTATGTTACAATTAGTCCTGTTCAAATAGAAGTGCATATCTAATTGTCGTGAATATCATTCCCATAATAAATATGACTATATACAATATTTGCTTCAATGGGACTATTTGTGTATGCACATCTATCGAAATAAGTTAACGCTAGCATGAATATTAGTCAAATTTCTCGAAATGATCATTTCTCCTTCATCTAATAAGTGCCTATATCAACTTTCCGTTCGTTACGTTTGTAATCACTTGTTAGTATTACAATAATAATAAAGTTTATTAGCAAATAAGAAAATAAAATATGTTCTGCATAAAAAAAGACTTAAGAGTAATATATCAGTAAGCTCATTTGCTAATGGGCATACGTCCAGCGTACATTACAAGGAAATGCCTCTGATGTTCTACGTATATCCTTAACAGTACAATATAGTACACACAATTGCAGATTATATCAAACCCCAACAACATTGAATATAAAATATCAAACAAACAAGAATTAAACAAAAATAATAATTAGTAACAAACAAAAGAAGTGTAAAATGAAAATAAAACCAATCTGATTGTTTTCTAGGTATATGTGGTGATAATAGCAATAAAAATAAAAATAAAAGAATTGTATAATAATGTTGTGTTTGTGAGATCTCCAGTTTATGTTTCGTGATTATTTTAAATGCATAGAAAGATGTGGCTTTAAATTGACTTAGTCCGCAATTATACTCTTTGACAATGTTATACGAAAATGATCTTTCAAACAGGGCAGATCAATGCAATGGAGGAGTCATTAAACCTTTAAAACGGAGATTTAAATTTTGGACATTAATGCGAAAACTCAGGCGTTCATAAAGATATACCGGAATTTTCCTATTAATAATTTTAAAATAAAGGCAAGAAGAGTGTAGCGCTCGTCTGTTACTCATATTTAGCAATTTTGCCTTTACAAGTGTATGTGAAATTGATTCTCTCCTTCTGATACCATAGATAAATCGAAGGGATGCATTTTGCACTCTTTGAATTCTGTCAGCATCTACTTTATCCTTACAGTTTCCATAAATTTTGTATAGAAATTAAAATGGGATAGAACTAAAGTATTACCAAGGGTAATTTTTAAGTTGGTATTAATAATATGTTTATTATTGTATAACAGCTTTAGATTACCAGAAACTTTTTGTGCCAATGTAGTATTGTGTTTTTTAAAACGTAAAGTGTCGTCAATATACAAGCCAAGATTTTTTACTATTTGGACACAAGCTACTGGGGAATCATTTACTTTGATGTGAATTCGAGATGTAATTTCTTTTCTAATTGCTCTATTACAGAGTATCATAATTTTAGATTTTTCTGAATTTATTTTTAAACATTGATTATTAGATAGTGTAACTAGGCTTTCTATATCGTTACTGATTAACGTGGATGCAACCTCTACATTATCCGGTTTGAAGGCAAAATAAGGTTGGGTATCGCCTGCATAGAAATGAAATTTACAATGAGTTATCGCAGTATAAACTGTGAAGTATAAACAGCATAGAGGTGTAGGTCCAAGGATAGCTCCCTGAGGAACTGCGTTAGGTATGTGGTAGCTGTCTGACATATTGTTAAGTATTTTATCTGTAAAATTGCAATTAAGAGTTCATGATTAATGTTATCAAAGGCTTTAGAATAATCAAGAAATATTAGGGCAACCATATTATTGTCATCAACAGATCTAAATATGTCGTCCGTAATATTAAGTAAAGCGTAACGTAGCTAAGATGTTATTAATATTAAGGTGTTCTATTAATTGGTTGTTTACTACTCGTTCAAGAATTTTAGTAATGATGGGTAGAATACTGATTAGTCTAAGATCTTTTAATTCAGAAGGAACTGTTTTTTTTTGGGTACGGTATTACTAAAGCGTGTTTCCAAATTGACGGAAAGACATTATTATTTATGCAAAAATTTATTATATGAGTAATATGAGGTAATACAATTGGCAAGCAAAAATGAACTATATCAATATTAATTCCATCTCCACCAACTGCTTTTGTTTTAATGTTATTAATAATTCAATAATTCAAACTAAATTATGATTAATAATATTTTTAATGATATTTTAAAAATGTTTAATCAAATTATCTTATTTAATACTATAGAAACCAAGCACCGCGTAAGTTTTAGAAGCTGGAGATGTTCCAAATTCAAAAATCAAACTAGATTTTCATCATAAATATGGAATTAAACGCTAGTAAAATAAAACAGTTATTAATTAGTTAAGAGCAAACGTTTGCAAAAAATGTACTACAGAAAATAATTAATAAATTTTCGTCCTCGCGTAATAGTCAAAACTGTCGGTAGTACTTAAATTATGCTCAAAGGCGGTATACCCGTCCACTTCAAGACCGCCAGCTCATCGCATGAGGGTATCGATCAATTAACAAGGTACGGTGACCCGTAGATACACAAACTGGTTAAAGAAGCAGTTAAAGAAGCAGTTAAAGAAATAAATCTGAGGGTTCCAAGATATTTAAAAATAATTTTTGAAAAACAAAATAGATAAATATGCAAATGCATTTTTCAATTGTTGTTTTTTTTTAGTATGATAATCTTTAGGGAATAATGTTGTTACTGACTCTCGTAAAAGAAATTGAATATTTTATTTTAGAATATCTTCGTTGGATATGTTATAAGTTTTAAAAGAAACTAAATTATATTAATTATATGTTTGACATTTGAGATAAAACAATTTAAAATCTTGTGTTTTTAACAAATATTTTAGCATGAAACAATAAAACAACAAGAAACAATTAATAATTTTAAAAATTAAATATTAAAGGTAATGACCTACTTCAAATGATTGTTTTAAATTACTTCAAAGAAAGTAAACAAAGTCAAAAAACATTTTATGTCAAACGACTGCATACGAGTGCTAAACCGCTATTACGTGTTACAAGCAGCATTAAATTAGCATATTACATTTTTACTGTAGCTGAATTTATAATTTCGTTTATCTAGTTGACAGGTTTGTATTTAGAGCAAACTATACCTGTTTGAGTCAGATGTGTCCATTTAATTTATATTTTGAATCTATTTTTATATTTACGTATTTTTAATTTGCATTTTTAATTTTGTACTTTTTTCTTGAACGCTTCCAAAAAGCATTGTATTTTAGTTCTTACTGAACGTCGCTATTCGCGAACCCCCACTTTCGCTACATTTCAAACTGCAACCGTTTTTCATTCTAGTTGAGATGTTGAAAGTATGAACACTACCTCACCTCATTACTTCTCATACACGTGTTTGAACAACACGCCTAGTGCCGTTTACTCGCTTCAATAGCCAAAGGTGGCCTTAAAATAAACCTCAATTATGTTAATTACAACACAAAATAAATCTCATTCGTGTCGTGTTCAATAACATGATTATTTTGCAGCCTCTAACCTCCAGATATAAAACAAGAATAATTATCGTTTACAATCTACTCTTGCAGTGGCTGTAAAAATATTCTTCAATCGTTCCTAGCTCTCCAATACTTTGAATTACTTTGTGTTTCCTACAACTAATTGCAAGTGAAAGAAGCCACTGATTAAGATAGGCGAACTCACGTTTTTTATCTTATAACGTATTGTTTTATACCAAATTCTCGTTATTTGCAACTAAACCTCAAATTCCCCTATAATAAGTCTCGACAAGCTTTAAATTTGTCGTGGTCATACCTATGAATTTTTACTTCACATTTAATTTATATTTTTAAATGTGTATAGATTTTGTAAAATTACCCAACTTTGCAACAAGATTAAATTCTCTTAACTTAAATAACCTCTCCACGTCCTTTATGGATAACAGTCTCATTTAAAATATCAAAGAGTTAATTTGTATAACCCCACAAGCAGTAAGTCTTAAATGGCATTTAGTTAACTATAAGACATTGCTAGACTTTACCGCATATCACTTCAATTTTCAAAATTGAAAAAGCGTCTTAAAAAGAATTTATAAGAAAATTTTCCTCTACAGGTCATAAATTATCCACAGTTTTCGTGCTACAGGTAATTTTTGGAACGCCTTGTATAACGAAATAAATTGATACATAAGAAAGATACATAATGAAAAATTTATATAAATAAATCAAATAGCGTGAATTAACTATTTTATTTCAAACAAAGAAATAACAAATACGAGTTATTTTTAATCGACCAAAATAATTATATCTCCTGCACTTCTTGCACTTACTAAATTTATTTATAGGCTAGACAATAAACTTCCTGATTAACCATGAAAAGAAAAGTTACCTCAAAATGTACGACTCTTATTCCTAAACTATCCCTTGTTCTAGTATCGGTGAGCACTAATTCAATTATATTAGTATGAGTGTCGTTATCATAGATAAAAGAAGCACTGGACAAATACTAGAATAAAAATAAATTAAGGGTACTTGAATATAGGCACATCTCTTTAGATGTCAAAATAAGAATTCTCAAGCAATGGTGCCATTGACTAATTACATATTGACACGTCAAGGAATTACAATCGACATTAATTTGAATGGTGCATAACCCGGGATTTAAATTCTAGGCAATAATCTGCTCTATTAATAAGATATTTGTATCTCATGGCGTTAAATATTAGTCGAACTTCAAGCTACAGGGATTAAATACCTTGTCGCTGACATTACATTACTGTACGCCTTCAGGAGCAGTCAGTAGCGATCCTGCATCTATCACTCTACAGTTGGCTTAAGTTAAAAGTACAAGCACTAACGATACTCATCATACATAAAGGGCTTAGAGTATTCGCAGTTGCACTTGTGAAGTTAATTTCGGGCTAATTTGAGAAATTACAAGGGTTTCAGGGTTAATAGTGAAAACATCATTCCCATACGAATAAAGTGATGCATGTATTATATGAACCAGGTTATCCCAAAATTGCATCTGACTGACATTCGAAGGTGGTACCCTTATGCCCAAGTAGGTAACCACTTCAACAGGAAGGTTGCCGTGTACTAGGAGCTAATTATTGCTTTAGATGAATCCTGAGAGCGCCTGAACGAGCCAGAATTTAAATACCTGCCAAGTGAATGGCAGCATACCATCATTACCGACGCCCAAGAAATTATAGGAATAAGCAGGAAACATGAAAGTGATGGTGATAGTGACGTATGATGTGTAAGGTGTAGACTGTGAATACTGCATATTACGGCTAATTACTGGAAAACCGCTTTCGGCAAGCGTTCCATAGGAAAAGACGCCATTTAGAAGGAGAAAACAAACATGATTCTGTATCACAACGCCTGCTGCCAGAATGGTGCCCTTTTTATGGAATTATTAAAGCTATTAGAGCACTCCCAACTGGAATACACGCCACTTTGGCCTCTTCCCTAAGCCGAAAAAACTGCTTCCAGGTAAGCACTTCCTCGCAAGATATGCCATTGTGCGAGCTTCAGGAGGATCCTTTGCAAATGTCCAGAAATCTGGCGCTGCCACGAATATCGGGCTGCTCCCAGATCTTTTGAAGAAGGTCATACGTGCAGTAGGTGATTACAATGTAGGTCTATAAGACATACATGGCTGAACAATAAATACTTTACTACATGAACATGTGTTGCCGCTATTTACTTTCCAGCCCTTACACATTTATTTCACCAGACAATCTAATTAGTCATAGAGGAGCATCGTTTTCTATGTGTACGTATGCGCGTGTGTCAGTACGGGCGCATGTGCGCGTACACGTGCGTGTGCGCACGTGAATGGCTGCTTGCGTGCGTGGGTGAGTGCATGGGAGCGTGTGTGCGGGGGGCATGCGTGAGTGCGTGTATGAACGCATGCTTGAATAAGTGGGTGCGTGCGTGCGCGCGTGCGCACGTTTGTATGTAGTGTGTGTTTGCCTAACTACCGACTTCTCAAACTATGGAAAATAAACACAATTGGTGCAACGTAGATACACAATGGCCGAAAATATACCAAAACCTTAGACAATCACTGTGGCGAAAACGTGAACGAGCTGCAAGGTTTGCACTATTAAACAAATAGTGTTGTTTTATCATTCCCATATTTCGTATGCACGGCTTGGCGTTGTTCAACTCGCAGGATAAACGTATCCCTATCATTACAGTGACGCTGATATGTACAAACAACGGTACTGTACGCATTAGATAAAGAATTTTATTTTACCATTATATTTCCATATGCACATATCGATTAGTGTGCTGATAGCGAGATTACAAGATAAACCTACGATAAAAAGTTTACATAACGATATCACATTTGAAACACATTGTATAATAGGCATAAAGTTACCGTTTATACATTGTTATATTGCTGAAGCCGTTTATACATTTAAATTATGAAAGTCTATTTAATCGACATCCAAATATTACAGTATTTTGTAACAAAGTGAATTAGCTGCTGTTTAATTTCTATTGTCACTCAAAACCTTATAAGTGTGTAATAAAAAGAAACCCATTATTTTTCCAAAATACGGCTTTAGTAATCTGTATCTCGCTTTATATAAGTGCAATCGGATGACACTAGATGGCATTAGAAAGATATGATTTCGAACTAAAAAACCTTGTGAAACAGCTTTATGATTGCTTGACTCAGTATTGTTTGAGCGCGCGTCAAAGATGTGCACCAGCAAAGAGAAAATACGCCATATTTTACAGTTTTTCTTCGATAAAGACGAAACGCAAGCCAAGCGGCTAATAATGTGAATAGTGTTTAGGATCATGATACTGTAACAGCCAGTCTACCGCAATTTTCGTTTCGTCCATTCCGTTCCGGTAATTTTTATGTCAAAGATGCACCATGCCTTGGAAGGTCAGTTGTTGAAAATATCGATAAAATAATGGAAATTGTCGAGTCCGACCGTCATGTAAGCAGTGTTTCGATTCCCCATGAGCTAAAGATTGCACAAAAAGCCGTTTGGAATCACTTGAATACGACTGGATAAAAAAATAAGCTCGATGTATGGGTGCCACACGAGTTGACGCAAGCAAACCTCATGGACCGAATTTCCATCTGCGAATCGCTGTTGAACCGCAACAAAATCGACCCATTTCTGAAGCGGATGGTGATTGGTGATGAAAATTGGGTCACTTACAACGTCACGCGAAAACGGTCGTGGTTTAATCGCAGTGCGCCGGTGCAAACAGTGGCTCAGCCAGGATTGACGGTCAGGAAGGTTTTTCTGTGTGTTTGGTGGGATTTCCTGGGAATCATTTAATATCAGCTGCTCTCCTACGGCCAAACTCTTAATTTGGATCTTTACTCTCTACAATAGGACCGTCTGAAGGAAGCAATCACCCAGAAGCGGCCAGCTTTGCTCAATAGGTGAGGAATTCTGTTTCATCAGGACAATTCCAGGCCACATACATCGATAGTGACTCTCCAGAAGCTCCGGGAGCTTAGTTAGGAGGTTCTTATGCATCCACCTTATAGTCCAGACCTGGAACTAAGTGATTACCACCTGCTCCTGTCTATGGCGAATGATTTTGCTGGTGAAAAATTCGCCTCAAGAGAAGCTTGTGAAAATCCACTGTCCTAGTTTTTTGTCAATATGGGCGAGGGTTTCTATGAGAAAGACATAATAGAATGACATTCAAAATGGCAACAAGTTGTCGAATAAAACGGTGCATATTTGACCTAAATCAGATTATTCTAGCTATCCTAAATAATGCCTTCAATTTCATGCACAAATAAGGATTTCTGTTTACTACGACTTTATAAGTAATCTATTTGAAAGTCGTAGAGTAGTATAAAGGGGCATTTCTTAGATTTGTAAAAATCTTTCTACTGCAACTTTTAAAAAATATAGGTATTTCGTGTTTTTTATAATTTCTTATTTTCCTATTTAAATGATACTTGAAATTCAACATCGTCTTCTAGAACTGAGTTATTAAAATCTCTTTTATCTAATAGGGCTTCCATTGTGACCGTGGGGCAATTTAAATTTAAAAGTTTTGGAAAACTTTTTGTTTTCGTTTTCAGCACCGTTGCGAAAATGTAGGTTTAAGATCCGCCTTATTGTATATAATTTATTTGAATTTGAAGCTAGATATGTAGTGCAGTCTTAAATAAATGATTTTCTAATTAATCGGTGTATCTATAAAAATCACAAATTTTAACGCCATCTAGTTATTTCATTTTTTTCATTCTACTGTCGCTCACTTCACTTTAAAATTACTATTAACGACGTCGTGTTCCCAACAATTCAGTTGAAATGATATAAAGTACAAAAAATGGATAACTCTATAGCAATTTACATAAAAACCGTAGCTATATTGAATTTCTAGCATGAACATTGCAGAAAATTTTCTGAAGTGGTTATTTTCAGTAATCTTGCGTTAGAGAGAGGTGAATTTCAACAAGAGCGAGTAATTTAAAAATGTGACTTTTCATAATTCTAATTTTGCGGTATTTAAACTGATGAAAGATGTTTTTAGGTTAGAATACAATTACATTCTCTATAAATTAATAAAATAATTAATAACGTAGAGTAAATCTCTGATAACGTTAAAGCATTAAAATACGTTAAATTGTCTATCATTTCGGCTCGTCTTAAAATGTATTATAAACATCATCAAACCTTTAATATGTAAAGCTTTAGCTTGGTTACTAAAGTCAAATGCGTTTTTGTTAATAATGATTTACGAAATAATGCACCACTCTGTACACATACACAAATACCAGCTATTTCACAACCAATTTCTAAACCAATTTGTATTCCAGCAATGAATAAAACTATTGTATAATAGGGAAAACCGATTTCGAATAGAATCTGCTCCCAGCACAATGTCGTCTGTACGCGTACTCTAGAGACACTTGAACGTTAATAGAAAAGAATAACGGCTGTGCAGCACACAAAGGACGGTGGTGGCCGTAGCTATTTTCAAGTTTTGCTTTATTTTCCAATAGGGAGCAAGACTTCCAAATAATTCAAATAAAAATATTTACAATAGCATACAAATAACAGCCTTTAAAAATACGAATCATTAAATTAACTTTGAACTTGTGACGAATTTTATACCGGTTGTAGCGTTTGATATAAACTAAAACAGAAAATAAAGCTTTCGCTTGCTTATTTATCAAATAAACCGTTTCCTTTTAAAAACATTAGTTGGTTCTAAAAGCTCCAGTGAATAGCTGTGAGATCTACTAAAATCAACATTATAGTATGTAAAATTTAAGAAAACATTTTCAGAAAGAGCGATTCTTAGTGTTCACAAAGTTGACATGCAAAGCTAAATAAATATACAACTTATATATAAAAGAGAATCAATATAATTAAGTTAATTATACCGGGCGGTCTTGAAATAGTGATCAAAATCAGTTCGGCTTAAGGACGTTTAAAACTGCATTATTTAGGGGCTAACCTCATTCTATTATAGCAAAAAATATTTTTTGTTTAATGCAAAATCCGTTGTTTTTCTGTTTACCTTGGTTGTAGTCATATTTAAGTGCAACACCAAAGTTTCAGAACCTCACATAAATCAAAGTGTCACAGCGGGCCAAACTTTTGATAACATGCCAACCAAATCTTGTTAACCTTGGAAAAAACAAAAACGAATATTACGTTAATTAGTTTTCTTGCAAGAGTCATTCATTTATTACGATATCTGAAGTCACGAAAATTTGGTATCGATTTGCTCGTACATATATGTTAGGTTGGGTTCCATCCATTTTTCACACAATTGCGAATTGTAAATGAAATGAGTTGAAAAAGAAATCCAACTCATTTTATCGATCTGTTATTAAAATCCTTACAAGAGAATGCATTTCTCCTCGAAACATTAAAAATCAGCTGGATAGGGTGCACAAAGAAAATTCGTCGTCTTATTCTGTGATAAATACAGGTCAAAACGGTTTCGAATGGGAGTGGAATCCTTGGGAGAATGCTTCAGAACAAGGAGAACGGTGAAAGTCCCGACAGCCGTCAACATACCTTTGTTGAAAATACATATTAGACGATCGACGTTTAAAGGTGAAGAGAATAGAATAAAAGGGGAAACTTTCAAGTACAACCTTCTGCCAAATCCTTCACAACCATTATTGCATGAATAAGATTGGTGGAAGGTGAGTCCTCAAACATCTCTCAGCAGTCCAGCACCAGCGTCGTGTTGAATGTACTCCATCCTATTTGGAGCTCTGCGGAGACATCCCTGTGGATGCTTTGACGACAATTGTCACAGAAAACGAAATCATAGATCTATATTATGATCCTGAGTTCAGGTTCCAGCAGTAATCTACTAACATTGAAGCACGAAGTTTATTTTGATACCTCTTTTCCGTGGTAGAAATGCCTTCGCGGAATTGTTCTCCATGTTCGTCATTGACTGCACCACAATTTTCGGGAAAACGTAATTTTAGCAACATATTGCAACTAAGGTTCTTATAACTTTTTAAGAAGTTACTAATTAATTCATGGCAAATTTAGGTTTTCTTGGTTTCTAGCAAATTATGTGAGACAAGCTTAAAAATATCAAGCTGCTTACGGAACTCCCTGGAGAATTTCTTCAAAGTGACTTGCTGGAAACAGATCGCGAATTTATGGTCAAACAACCTCCCCCCTCCTTTATATTTGCTTCACTTAAACTAGGGAAAGTTGCTTTTAAGTAGTTGAAGATAGCTTCATTTTTATGTATAGCATTTGCCCTACTTTTATATGCAATGCAAGCAGAAAAATTTTGCCTGAGTTCACAAGCGGATTACATTGGACGTTCCTGGAAACCGAATCTATTCACTTCCTTGTGGACTACTGTTTCTTGGTATAATGAGAAGATCTTGATCAATTGTTCTACCCACAAAGAAAATAGCGGTGGTTTGTATAGCCCAACTGCGTTCCCAAGCAACAGAAGACGACTTCCACGTCGTCAAACAATTGCCAACCATGACTTTTGTAGTTGTTTCCTTGCAATAATAACTATGTTTTCATAAAAACCTTTTATAAGAATCGCTATAAATCTATTTCCATTATGGAATAATACTGTTTTCAGGTTGAGCTTAGTGTTTCGGCCTCTAAGTGCGGTGCTGTAGTTGTAGCGATATCCATTTAAAATACACCAACAGGCAGCTGCACTGAGTTCCGCTTCGTTAAGCGCCATTGTCCTTTATGTTAAATACCATTAGCTTTAATATAAGTTATGAATTTGTAATAAATGTTCTTTACGGTCAGTATTCTATCAATTTAATTAAAGCGCTATAGTCTACTACAATTCACATCATCAAAGTATACGATGTAACATTTGTCTATTTTGGGCCCGATTCTAGTTATTTCATCAACCGGCAGGGAATCGATCAGAACAAACAGGGGAAATATGTTCACAGGTCATCGTGGTTGAATATACAGCAAGATTTCTAACAAGATTGTTAACATCAATACCACCAGGTTAGTGAATTTCCTATCTTTTCTTTAATAAAACATTGCCTCAAATTGTTCACCATGTCCAATACTGAGGACGCATTAAAACGTTTAACTAAAAAGCGGGCGTTATATGATTACGCAGATCATTAGAATACAATCGCAATTGAAGATGCTGTCCCAGAAATATTGACTCGTAAGATTATTGCGCTAAATTAAGGCTTAACAAATTTAGAACGAACACTCCAAAGTTTTAACGAAATCAGGGAGAAATTGAGTTAATTTCAATCCATACCGAAGACGAATACAGATACCCTAATAAATTTGTGAACAATTATTACGAATATGAAACCACGCGCGCGTTTGCAGAATCCAATATGATTGGCCAAATTACAGAGGTTGACATCCCCTACGAGGAGATGCAGTCATCGATCACTTAATCAGAAATAGATTTAAGTCTTCCGACTGTTGAACTACTCAAGCTCACGGACTATTTTAACGATTGATTGGAGCTTAGAAAGACATTTGAATCATTGATTCATCGAAACAAATCCATAAATAATGTTAAAAATTTACATTACCTAAGTAGTGAACGATAACTTTTATATCCGACATTTACATAGTCGCATGGGACGTGCTTTGTAAACATTAACAATAATCGCTTATTTAATTTAGAACCAATATCAAAAGAAGCACCTACCTCACATTAATCGACAGTATTTGTAAAAATATTAAATGTTTTAATTAATTGGGAGTTCCAACAAAATCTAAGAATATCCTTATAAATTTAGATGTCAATAATCTTGATGCGAATATGATCAGAGGCACGGGAAGAACAACAGGACAGATTTATTGTAAACACTAAGTACAAGGTCAGATAATGCTAAAAAATACATATACAAGGGGACAAGGGAAAACTCAGTCACAAAAGGTTTCAGCTCCAATAAGTCTAGCTGTATTTATTTCCAAGCTCAGAACAATATCTAGAGTTGTGATGCATTCTTGGAATTCCAGTTTTACAAAGAACCACGGCAACCAGAGGCAAACGGTTACGTATAAATTATCTAGATGCAGAAAATTTTGCAACCGACTGCAAAGGTGTCTTTTTAGAAGGTGAAATCAAAGGCGTATCACTTTATTGTACGATAATCGAATGCAAGGAAGTGTAATTAGAGAGACCGAAGAGGCGGCATCGTTGACGGCATTCAAATATAACAAGGTTTCAATAACTTTGCCTACGGCAAGGGAAAGGCCATGAAGTAGATTGGCAAGGTTCAAATCGCCACGCTGTTTCTGGACTGTGAATTATAAATAATTTCGGCTAAATCAACAATCTAATTTTACAAAAAGAATATTTCTGGAAACAATTGTTATTTAAAAACTCCAGTTAATGTATAATTAACAAGACTGAATCTAACCTTGTTAGCGTCTTTTTTAACGATTTTTTTCACATTTTTCACATTTAAAACATAATTTTTATTTCTTATTTTAGATTCGATGATGATGCAACCATCTATTTTGCAGCTAATATTTATAGTAACATCAATTCGATGTTTTAGAGAAAAAAAAAATTTTATATCAAATTTAGAAT